>VYZS01044995.1:8909-20543 GCA_013400695.1 Neodrepanis coruscans
TACCAACTCACAAGTAGCAAAGTGTAAAGACAAGCTGTACAAGGATTGCTTGTACAGGAGTATTTGCAATAGTACAAAAATACTTCTCTCGGCTCCTAGAAACACTACTAATTGCCCACTTCACAGATGTCACCATTTCATCTTGGTTTCTTGACAAAGTTTATATATTAATTGAACATAATTACTTGTGTTTCTGAACAAGTATTTTCAACAGAGCAGGTATCCTAGGATGGTCCGAGAGGACCTGCAGATCTCTGGTCCTTCCGGAGCACCGAACACCCCAGGCTCAGACAGGATCCTGCAGTATCCTATGTTGATCCTGTAGTATCCTATGATCAACCCATCACTGTGTAAAGGACTGAGAATGAAACCCTGGGAGAGGGAGAGCCCCATTTACCCTCGGAACAGGACACATCATGCTTTCCTAACTACATCTGCATCGTGATACAAAAAGCTCTACTACAAGGACTGCCAAGCTAATTCACCCAATGATCCACTGAACCCCACACATTTTAGAAGTCTGCCAAGAAAGACAGAAACAAGATTGCACCAAGACCATGAAGGCAACTCCATGTGCGCCCCAAAGAGCCAAGAGTTTGGACTCAGTGATCTCTGTGTGTCCCTTCCAACTCGGCACATTCTGTGATTCTGTGATATGTGAAGAACCAGCCAACATTGCCACTCCTATCAAAGACTTGGATGTGAAAGCTGCCTGGGGATCAGCTCAAATCAGTGCTTTCTAACATGGAAGCCTTTCTGAACAATAATGCACCACACTCAGAAAAAGGAAACAAAAATTTGTATCCAATACAGCCATTTTCAGCCAAGAATCTCCCAATACTTAAGAAAGGACAGAGGGATAATACTGCCTTGGAGAAGCCAAGCAAGACTGAACAAAATGTTTCTCTTAGTTTCACAGTCAACATTATCAGTGGTGAGTAACAAATACCCAGGTTCTGTCTTAGCATCTCACTGGTTGTCTCAGTTTGATCCCACTTGTGAGAGACTGTTATTTGTAATATGTTGGTAACAAAAGCAAACAGCTTTTTGCTTGAGTTCAGTGTCCCACACTACCACCTACTGTAGAACTTCAGTCCCTGTAACAATTAGGAGCTCACATAAAAGATAATCTGCTCTGCTGAGAAATACATACATCAGCTTTTCCTAGTGTGTACAGTGTCTCCAAAATCTTGTGATGCAGCAAATATTCCATACACGGTCCTGTTTCACCCGATTCCCTCTCATTTTCTTCTTGAACTAGAATATCCAACATCTGTTCCAGGTGAGAAGGAATGTTGGTATCAGTCACGGGAGCTTTGTCATCTAAATAAAAGAGATGGGCAATTAAGAATGATTAAAATATTGTCCTCATTTTTCTTAAGTACCATTCCAAATTTAAGAATTAAAAACATGACCACTCATTTATATATAGCATGTAAGTTTTTAATGTGTCTTAAATCAAATTTCAGAACCACAACTGGAAATGTAAACTGGAATAAGCATTGGGCAGATATCTAACCCTGCAATGGAGAAAAGGTGAAATACCAAAATTCAAAACATGCATTAATTACATGGTCAAAAAGGAAAACTTCTACAGCCAGAAACCAAGCCAAGGAAAAGGTTCAACTCTCAATCTTCTGGTTAGGATCCACTTTGTCCTGATAACTTCCTCTTTGACTGTTCATATAGTATTGTCAAATCTCTAAATGGCATTTAACATCAGCTTAATTTGCTGCTGATCAGTTCCTTTATGAAGCAGATAACTAAACAAATGGGTTTTCTAATAATAACAAAGAAGATCCAAACCCTTTGCTTTCATGTTTATTCTTCAAAA
Organism: Neodrepanis coruscans; assembly: GCA_013400695.1. Lineage (NCBI taxonomy): Eukaryota > Metazoa > Chordata > Aves > Passeriformes > Philepittidae > Neodrepanis > Neodrepanis coruscans. The sequence continues at coordinate 10,744 of VYZS01044995.1, forward strand.
GTTTTAAAATTTCTCTTTTATACTTTCTGCACTGAGATGAAATTCTGCAAAACGTCATGAAGGTAAGATTCTGATTTCATTTTATTAAAGTCATGAAACTGCAGTGGATTTATGGCACTGGCACATGGAAGACCCTTATCCAGAAAGAATATCTGGGAGTCTGCCAGCCCACAGTTTACAGAATCCAAGTCAATTACCTTCCAGCCACAGCACTTCGTTACCACTAACACATAACTGATTGATGTGTATTAACCAAGAAAGGGACGTTTTTAGGTTTCCAGGAAATCTTTGTTTGTGTACACTAAAAAGCTTGTTTCTCAAGGCAATCATTTCTAATTTATCTCTCCCCTTCAACAGGGGAAAAAAAAAAATNACTTTCTTCAGCTAAATTCAATTGAACAACTATCCCACTAGCTGGGGAAATGGTTACTACTTCTTATGCAATAATCTAAAAATAACTGTCACTTGCATGCAAATGGCAACAAGATCACACAGCAAAACTGCCATGTCAGAGTGAGTTTGGCCTCTGCCACAACCTCCTGTAGCCTGGAGTGTTTGCTTGAATTTCCTACACATAATCTTGGCTCCTACTGCAGAAGACAGAAATACATCCACTGAGTGGAAACTTGTTTTTCAAAAGAGTTCTGAAATTCTGGGAGAGAGGGCAGCCTTTATCCTGCACCACGTCACCCCAGGTGTCAGTTTTCCTGTGCCACTCTGTCATTTCCACCTTAGGAAACATCACATAGTGTTCCAAAAGATGGGTATTCAGAACCAGGGGTCAAGTTGCAGCTTGTACGAGTAAATATTGATATAAACAACATCACCAGTCCCAGACACAAACACAGAATCAACAGTTCTTCCAGCAGAAATGTAGAACTAACAGGCTGGAGGAAAGCAACATTGGCAACATTCACTTCTACAACATAATAACCAAATCCAAAATAAAAAATTTGCATGTTGCATAACCCTTGCAAACAACAACAACAACAACAACAAAAAACCTGAGAAAAGCTTAAGCAAAAGCAACTACAGCCATATTTCCTCAGAATATGCATTTTTTAAATGACCAAAATAACACCCTGATAAGGTTTAACAAAATCCATTCTAAATCTGCTCAGAAATTCACTTTTCAGAGTTGTATTATCAAGGTCCCTTTCAATGAGACAAGACACCAAAGCAAAAAACCCAGTACTGAGCACAGAATTCATAAATGTCTGGTAAAAGCTATGACCACAGAATTACTTTTGTTAAAATCTTGGAAAGAAAAAGAAAATCCCTGATGCAAACCAATAAAAAGGTTAACAGCAGGGGCTACATTTCTGTACCTGTCTGTTTAGATTAAACAAAACATGTGAAGACAGAAATTGGGTCAGAGATGAAAAGGGCACAGTTCTCTACATGGTACTCAGGAAACATGACCCTCTCAATCATTTTCCATGCCTACTTTCTAAGGAGTGGAGGTACATGACATTTTTAATTACTAATTATTACTGTTGGCATTTTGATAAAAGACATGACTCATTTTAGTATTTCTTAATCTTTTGCAAAACCCTGAAATTGGGAGATCTAGCTTTCACAACAAAGAAACAAACCAAGAGGGCTTTCTGCTTTTACCTGAGGTCTCTATGTAGTAATGGCTTTGCTGNTGTAGTAATGGGTGATGGCTTTCCAGTGGTAAACAAAATCTTCTTGTAATGGAAGGGAAGGTGCCAGCTATGAGGGAAAAAAACCACAACAAACAAAAACCAGTTAGAAATTAAATCAACATGTTTCCTCAGAGTTTAAATTGAATTTTATCTTATTCTTGGAAGTGAAGTGCTGCAGACTAGTGCTACAATTGTTACTCTCTGCTCTTCTGCCTTTAACAAGGACTACATACATTATTCATGGCTGAGCCCCCTGTCAGCTGCCGGGCTTGTGAACATCAGCAATAATCTCTGTGATGTCTCTATGACCAGACAATCTATTTGAAGCAACAAAAGCAATTGCTCATACAGCAAAGCAACACGAGATATGTATGTTTGTATTGTTTAGATCACAGTTTTGTCCTGTAGGAAAAAATCATGTTCTTTTACATCTGCTCTCAATGCCATGTTCCTTTTCTGTACACTCTGTTCTCCTCTCCCCCTCTGTTCCCTCAGAAATACCAATTAGGTGCTTCAGACAGTTTTTGCTGTGCCTTTTTTCCTGTTAACCACAAGTTCTTTTAAAAGATCTTTCTTCAGCTTTTGGTTTGTTGGGTTTTTTTGGTTGGTTGCCTTGGTTTTGGTTTTGGGGTGGGGTTTTTTTGCACATCAGGCCCATCCTCGGAGCTTGGCAGGTTGCTCTTTTTTAAACAAATTAATTTCTTATTTCCTTTTTTGAAAGAAAAGGAAGTTTTTCCTTTTCTGAAGGAATTTGGGATGGCTGGTTAGGCGTGCCCAGAATCCAGGAATAACAAACTGCAAGAAGAAAACACAGCCTCCCACCCAGTCACCATCAGTTCTGCTCTTTCCCCAACCTGGTCCCATTACACCACAGGCAGCAGTGAGAAAAGGAGGACCAAGATCATTTCACCTCTCTGCTCTCCAAAGTGAGAGTTGAGGCAAACACTGAATTTGTGACCACATTGTGTTCTGAGCTGGTAAAATCAGGAATCCTACAGGGAAAGACCCCCCCAACAGATCCCATGAAGGTCTGTTGTTATTGAGGTCTAATCCCACTTGCTTGAGGCTTTTTTTTTTGACTACCAAGTCCTCAAGTCATTCTTTGACAGTCAGTCCTGAAGCTGATGATCACCACTTGACATGATGGCAGCCATGAGCCCTGTGGGCAAACAGAAAGGATCCCAAGTATAAATTGGTGTGCCCATTTTGGAAGGATAAGGAGTTGAACCATCCCAACAAGCTGTGGAGTCCAGTCCTTCNCCCTGAAATTGGGAGATCTAGTTTTCACAACAAAGAAACAAACCAAGAGGGTTTTCTGCTTTTACCTGAGGTCTCTATGTAGTAATGGGTGATGGCTTTCCAGTGGTAAACAAAATCTTCTTGTAATGGAAGGGAAGGTGCCAGCTATGAGGGAAAAAAACCACAACAAACAAAAACCAGTTAGAAATTAAATCAACATGTTTCCTCAGAGTTTAAATTGAATTTTATCTTATTCTTGGAAGTGAAGTGCTGCAGACTAGTGCTACAATTGTTACNTTCCTTTTCTGAAGGAATTTGGGATGGCTGGTTAGGCGGGCCCAGAATCCAGGAATAACAAACTGCAAGAAGAAAACACAGCCTCCCACCCAGTCACCATCAGTTCTGCTCTTTCCCCAACCTGGTCCCATTACACCACAGGCAGCAGTGAGAAAAGGAGGACCAAGATCATTTCACCTCTCTGCTCTCCAAAGTGAGAGTTGAGGCAAACACTGAATTTGTGACCACATTGTGTTCTGAGCTGGTAAAATCAGGAATCCTACAGGGAAAGACCCCCCCAACAGATCCCATGAAGGTCTGTTGTTATTGAGGTCTAATCCCACTTGCTTGAGGCTTTTTTTTTTTGACTACCAAGTCCTCAAGTCATTCTTTGACAGTCAGTCCTGAAGCTGATGATCACCACTTGACATGATGGCAGCCATGAGCCCTGTGGGCAAACAGAAAGGATCCCAAGTATAAATTGGTGTGCCCATTTTGGAAGGATAAGGAGTTGAACCATCCCAACAAGCTGTGGAGTCCAGTCCTTCACAGAATCTCAGAAGATCTGAGGTTGGAAGCGGCCTCTGGAGATCATCAGGTCAAGCCCCCCCTGCTCCAGCACAGTCACCTACAGCCAACTGCCCAGGACCACATCCAGGTGGCTTTTAAAAACATGGAGAGTCCACAAGCTCTGCAGGAACCTGTGCTTGGGTTCAGTCAACCTCACAGAGAGAAAGTTTTCTCCCCAAAAGCTACAGATACCACATTTGAGACAAATAACTGAACTCCTCTGGTGTCTCCTCACAGGATCTAAAAAGTGCTGAGTTGCCTCAGTTCATGGGCAAACATAAGCACAGGGTTCAGACACCTGTATGGCCTTCACTGTTCTCTTTGAAAAAGTCCTGGACATTTTCCACATCAGTCCTTTCTTTACCTTGAATTTAATGACACTTAAAATTTACCTTGGTAAAGCTGTAAGGCCCATTATATGAACAGCCATGTGAGGTAAGTGCAAAGCTAATTGTTAATGGCCCTTTGCACACAGGACTTTGACAGGCAAGACTCTGAAAAAGTAGTGGTGCTTGGCAACTATCTGTGCCTGCATCCTGGATGGAAGTGTGCCCTCAAAAATGGCAACTAGGAAATCAAACTGACAGTGTTTATCCTCCCCCTGACAGCCTGTGAACTCACTAAGTCCTCCACGTTTCCCTGGCTGAGCACTGAGAGCAGCACTTTGGCACAGCAGCCAACACAGAACAAATGCAAGGACACCACACGATGGACAAAACTAGTTTATTTTATTGTGATGTTGATGAAGTTATTGAAATTTAGAGGAATAACTGAATAAACTGAAGACTGAGCATGTGATATTTGAAATAATGCTTCATATGTCAGGCTGCTGTAGATGTGTATGCATTTCAAGCAATGTAGTGATCAACTATACCAAAATCTCCACGTTGTGGCTGATAAATAGCACAAAAACAACTTTTGAGGAATATGAGCCTCTCAGACCACTCTATTTCCAAAGTAACACATGATAGGTAACATTAAAGATTTATCCCTGGCTGATGTGATTTTCCTCTCCACTACTTCTAGCCTCATCTGCCTTGAGATGAATTTAGTGCCTCTGAGCAGTGCCAGCAAAAGGATTTCACTTTTCAGCACTGTCAATAATTTATCTACAGAGAACTGTGAATACAGACATTCTCCCTCTCAACAAACGCCTCCAGGGACTCTTCTCAGAGGTAAAAAAGTAATTCAGGGACAGGTCCTGCCCTTTTCAATTAAAATACTCAGTGATTTAACAGTCTGCTCTGATTGAGGACTGCAAGACAGACACAGCAGAGATCCCATCAGAGGTGTGTGCACCTGCCTTGCCACCAAGTGCAGGTGTAACTCCAGCAAAATTATTCTGACATAACTGTTTTACCAATGAAAAAAAACCAAACAAAAGAATAAAACCCAAAACAAGCCCCCAAACTGCAAGCAATCCTCTTAACTTGGCTATTGAGACACAAAGTCAAGGTAGAGAGCAAGACACCAGCTTACATGTAAACAAAGCCCAGCAGTGGAAAGCATTAGAAAAAAATCAAGTTCCCAAACACTTGCTTGACATGCTTGAACCCTACTAGGGCAGGTAATTCTAGGATGAAGTTGTAGTTTCTATTTTAGGATGAATTATTAGCTACCAGCTGAGATGAAATACACCTTACAGTTGTCAGCAGGAATAATCATTCTTTTATATAACCACCTGTACAGAGACTCTGAAGGCAACCAAAATTCATTGTGAAGGCCATTAATTCCTTGTATTTGTCTAATTTGAAGGAATTATGCTCAAAGTGCAGTTATTTTTCACAGCTGTATTAATCTTGATGTAATTGAGCTACCAATTCCTAATCTCAAAGTGAAATTCTCCTCCTTTGGGAGAGAAGACCATCTTCAAGACTGCAGTGTAGGTGTTGGTGTATCAAACAGCCAAAACTCCCTAAACTACTGAACTATTGAAACCAGATGATCTGAGCAGAAATTGATAAGATCTTCCATCTGGTGCTTAACTCCAGCAGCTGGGCTTCCAGGGAGTGAGATAAACTCAGGACATGCTGCCTTATCATTCTGGTGACAACAGTTAACTCATGATCCCACCCCAGTCCTTCCAGGAGAAGTGCTGCTCTCAGGAGCTCTGATATTGTTCTGATCTTTGACCACAATTACAGTCTGCTCATTACAAACCTGGCCAAAATACAATTCCATGTAGTTTTCAAAAGTTTGTGTTCGAGTAGAAAAAAAGGTAACATTAAAACCAAAGAAATTTGGAAATATTCAGTATTTAACAGCAATTCTTTTGTGTATGTAAAAATCACTGTCATATTTTTCATGTGTGTTTCTCAGAAGTGAAATACTGAAAAAAGAGAAGCATCAGAAGCTGGTGATGTCTTTTGGACAAATTTTGGATAAGCAAAGAGAACACTGCCTATAAAAATAACAGGTAATGCCTGATAGGATGTCAGAGTAAAAAAGCAAAGAGAAACTGGGTCAAAGAGAAAGAAGGGGAAGTGCACACAATGCCCTGAGTGAAACAAGGAAAACTACAGCAGTCACTTCATGTTTTTCTTCAGTCTTAGAACTGCACCAGTGTGAATGTCTGGTCTGACAAAAAATGTGAAAAAACACTAATGCTTGAAGGTTTACTTGATCTTCAGTTGATGAATGCACAGAGTCTATAATGGCCACTGCTTTCCCATATAGAATTAGACTGCACATGCTTGCCAGCCATGCATTAAATTTTGTCATCATAATTTGCTAAAGCAGCACAACATTAAAACAACAAGTAATGTGAGGTCATTACATCAAATAAAGTGGGTTCAAGAAGAATAAATTCTGATCAGTTACACAGTTCATGGTTTTGGAGCAGTGCCTGCACCAAGTGACTCAGTTTCTTTCAAAGCTGAGTTTCACCTCAAAAATATTAACAGAAAAGAAAAGAAGCTACTTAAAAGTATGTTGAGATACCAGTGTAAGAGATACAGTGGAATAACAGGCTGGTAGAGAGGGAGTCTCAAGGATGTGCAGCAGACACCAAAATCTCAGTTTGCTACCTGGCACCAACAGAGATACAAATATTCCTGTCTGACAGCAAACTGAAAAATCAAAAAAACCCCAAAATTATATTTTTCCTGCTCAAGGTATGCAGCTCAAAAACATCCCTCTGAGTTGACTATTAAGATGAAACACCTAAAAACCAAAATCAAACACAAACAAAAGTCACTTGAACAGCAACTGGCCACTTTACAGACATGCTATTTTGTCTAGAGAAGAGGAATGAAGAGCACAAGATAAAAGTAAGTCTAACTTGCTCCTTTGTTATTGTACTCCACATTTTGTTGCTGGTGAGAATGTAGCTCTCATGGACAGCACTTTGGGATAGAAGAATATCAGAAATGCATAGCAAAGAGAAAACATCTTGAGGATAAGCCATACAAAAACTGCCCCAGATTCAATATTAACCCCATGAACCAGCAGCATTTCTGTTCTGCTCTGAAGTAACAGGACAGGGGCTGCAGTCCTGCCCACCACCCTCACCAACCCACCCAACCCAATTTAAGGATGCTCTGTCAGCACTGGAACACAGTGCTGCTTGCTCATCTGGATGCTGCAGAGAAATACAGAAAAAATACCTAAAAAACTGGCAGGATTGACATAAGAGGCAGCAAAAATTAGAATTCGGTTTTAATGAAAATCAGGAATATGATTTCAAACACTTGGGCAATTTAGGCAGAAAAGACTGAAAGTTTTGGGTTATTCAAGGTAGAATCATAGACTGGTTTGGGTTGGAAGAGACCTTAAAGATCATCCAGTGCCAGGTTCTCTGCCATGGGCAGGGAATCTTCCACTAGACCAGGTTGTTTCAAGCCCCATCCAGTCTGGTCTTGAAGACCATCACATCTCTCTGGGAAAAACTCTTGATAAGAAAAAGTCTTAATAGAAACAACAGATCCCTCATGTTTTCCTCACCACAGCAGTATCACAAAGGCAGTCAATAAAGAGTGATACAGTCAGAGGTAAAAGGCAAATGTTGCTGTGCCTCTCCAACACCCAACCTTTGGAACTCCCTGTCAGAGTCCAGAGGGATGCCACGGTGAGGGGCAGAGAGCAAGAATTACCTAATAGCACAGAACTCTTACTGTTTAAGTGCATCTCTGAAGTCTCAGGCCCGAGGCAGGGCAGGAGCATTATATAAGTGATGTGCAGGAGAAAGGACAGGGCAGAGCAATCCTGCCCAAACCATTCTGATTTAAAGTAGTCCCACCTATGAAAGACAAGCCCAGGCTTTTCAAGTGTGTTTAATTTTTCAGCCCAGCTGAAAACCGTTCAGCTGCAACTGAATTCCTGTCGGAGGTTGGCACCCAAAACCTTTGAGAACTGATCTCTTAGTTACCAGTCCCAATGCTGGTATTCAGGGCTCAGAGTCCCCTTGGGGCTGCACAACCTGCACTTGCTCCACAGCAATTACAGCAATTCTCCAGGTTCTGAAAACAGCAGGCAGCATCAAAGTGGACTTATCTAATATTTAAGATTTACACCAGTTTATGATTTAAGCATAGCAAAGCTAAGGAGCTCACATACTTTTATTACAGAGATAATGAAACAGCAGCTTAAAGTCACACACAGACCCCAAACTGGTTAAAAATTTCTATTTCTCAGTTCCATCCTTGAATGAGTGAGTCAAACTTTCTAGATAAAGAAACATTCTTAAATTCCTCTTGCTCTTGTGAGTCCATGTTCCACTCTCAGTGTGTGGTGCTTGGTATTTCTCACAACCCTCTAAATGCAACTTACTGCAGTGTTTGTTATCAGGAGACCCATCACTGTGGTGGCAGCAGAATGAGGCAATTCTAAAAGGGACACCAGAGTTGAGCAAGGACAAATAGCACGTTGTTTGATAGCACTCACTTGCAAAATGATCAATCTGTTTCTGTATTTTGTTTTTCTTTTTTAATCAAAAAAGATTGTCTGGTCCCTGCCATCTCTACTCTTCTCCTTTTCCATTCAGCTCATTTGTCTTCCCCCTTTTTCTTTTTATGGTTCTCAAATAAATGCAGTTCTTTTTGTTTATTTTTGCACACATCAATAACGTGAACATTCTTCTAGGAATAATTTCTAGCAGATGTCTGGAATTGATAGGCCTGAAATAGCTAGTCCTGCATCTCTCAGTCATCAATATGTGGCTCAGCTCATCCCAAAAAGCTTTCTTTAGTCAGGCAGGCACTAATTCCTGTTTCCCCTCCAAAAAAATGCACTCTCTGTTGAAGGCATTCAAATGTGGTCAGAGTGTTTTCAAACAAGTTATTTCATCATTATTTAAAACACTGCTTTCCAAATGCCACTAGACCACTAAAAGGGCGAGTTAAGAACCTGCAATTAATAAATACACGCTTAACTTTTAAAACTGAATACTCGGGGCTGCAGAACCACAGGCACACAAAAAGCCCAGCATATGCTCAAGCATTAATGCACAAAGGCTGCCCCTCACATGAGGCAGCATTTGGAACACAGGCTTTTCCTACAACCACCAGGATTTGGCCTGCAAGCCCTTTTTTTCAGCCATTGAACCATTTTCCTCCAACGCGCTCCACCTTTCACTCCCAGCAGTATTTCCCTGCCAGTTCCGAGGCTCGTAGGTGTGTGTTGGCTCCCTGGGAGAGGCGCTGGAAGGCAAAGAATTACCACCAGGAGCAATAAATAAACACCTGGTGTGGCCGAGCAGCAACGGCAGCTCCCGAACAGGCCCCAGGACCCTGCGGCTGCACAGACACGGCCCCGGCTCCCCCCGCCCCGACACAGCCCCAAAAAATAAACCAGGGATGAAAAACGCCGCTGGAGGGGAAGTGGCAGCGACCCGCAGAAGGGCCGGGGACGGCGGCTATTGTGTTCAGGCCACTGCAGGATGAACACCCCCAGCAGTTTCCTGATTCGCCTCGTTTATTGTTTGTCTCGCTGAAAGGCCAGAGCCGGCGGAGGGCCGGGCCAGGGCTGCCCCGACCCGGGCAGGCAGTGCCCGCAGGGGCTGAGCCGGGGCCGCCCGGGCAGCAGCCGCCCCCTCCTCCCCCGGCACCGCCGGCTCCCCACGGGCCGATC
>VYZS01044995.1:20887-33906 GCA_013400695.1 Neodrepanis coruscans
CTGGCTCCCTCAGCCCTGCAGAGTTCACAGGATTTGTGCTCCAGACCCTTCACCAGCTTGTTGCCCCTCTCTGGACAAGGCTCCAACACAAAAATATCCTTCCTGAATTGAGGGGCCCAGAACTGGACACAGAACTTGGGGTGTGGCCTAACCAGTGCCAAGTACCAGGGGAAGAATCACTTCACTGGTCCTGCTGGCCACTATTCTGATAGTGTTAGGATAGAGTGGATGTGGCACTTGGCAATATGGTTTACTGGGCATGGTGGTATGAGGTCAAAGGTTGGACTTAAGGATCATGAAGGTCTCTTCCAACCTTAATAATTCTGTCTGGTGGCTGCTGGTGAGGGGCAGGTGGAGCAGTCGGCCCTGGGGCTTGCAGGGTACCACAGCAGAGAGGGCTTGTGGCAATGTGCAAATTACCCATTTCACTGCTTTATTTTTTTTTCTTTTTGTTCTCAGAGAGAGGGAGACAAAGAGGGTTTTATTTCACTTCCAAACAAAATACTTCAGAGAAAGTCACCCCTGCCATTTTCCAGTGCCACACAGAAAGCAGAGGTAAGGTGGGGTGGCAGAAGTTACAGATACAGCTGGTGAGTGGTGTGATGTTTTGGGAACAGCTGCAGTTCATGGGGCAGTGTTTGAGTACTGGACAAATGGCAATGGGATTGTTTTGGCACTGGGGAGAAGAGTGAAATGTTGGGAAGATGACAGACCAGTGGGGGAAAGGGAAGAGAACCTGTAGTGCCAAACAAAGAAAAGCTGCCTCATTAATTTTTGGAAATGAATGAACACCAACTTCTTTATATGCTAGGTGCAAATAGAGAGGGGTGAATCAAAAGACAGGACAGAACTGCTGTCCTTTAAATTGTGTCATCAGGGAAGTCAAACTCTGGCTGTTGATCCTGTGATGAAGTTCCACTATGACTCTGCTGTACTGATTGCTGTTTCTACCTCTGCTTTGCAGGCATGGACAGCTACAGTCCAAGTACTCTGGAAGTGAATAGTAGTTGTATGTGGACACCTCTGCTGCAGTTGCTGAAGATCAGAGACAGTTATTTCCTTCTCAAAATCCAGAGATATAAAATAGCGTAAGTTTAAAAGGTAGTTATGTTGGGTTTTTAAAATCTGCTTACTCTTGGTTTGTGAAGTTATATTCTATATATATTCATATGAAATGTAAATTTTCTATATGGGTAATCATATGATGAAACATATGTACCATTTCTGTGTTTAGGTCACTAGTAACTGCACAGATGCTGCATTTGGCAGTTGCCTATCTTCTGTGATTTAGCATTAAAAATTCTATTAGACTTTTAAAGTGTACACTAAGAGGCAAACTCTTCTTCAGATGAATTTAGGTGTCATCTAGTATATCTAGTATAGTTTTGCAATACATTGAGATTATTGTTAATATTTATGTATGTATGATGTATATGTACTGCTTATTTTTATTTATATTAGTATTTTTATACTGTAAGTACAGTTCAGTGGCCATGTTCAGCCTGCTTACATGCTTTTTACTTAAGGTTTGTATTGCTTTCATTAAAAAAAGATAAGATGTAGGTTTGAATGCAAATGTTGTCAGCAAGTAGGCTGAGTAGTGGTACAACTTTCCTCCCATCAGTGTACAAATTTCCTCCCATTTTCTCATCATAGGTACCATAGTTTCTGAAGAAAATGTGGATATAAGGCAGATGTACTTGATGAAGGTGTCTAAGAGAGCATGATAATTTAAGATGCTCTTTGCAATCTGTTTGTTTCTGCAGAAATGTCTTTTGAATGTGCCTGGGCCTTCCCATTTTTGAGGAGCAGAATGAATAAAGAAACAATAAGATATCATAAAGATATAAAAGGAGACAGTTTTATAACTGTGAGAGTATTCCTAAGTGTACTTAACAATTTATGAGATCATAAGTCACAGAATCACAGATGGTGAGGTAAAGCTTTTCTAATGCTTGAGGGCTTCTTATTCTAGGAGAGCCTGATGTATATAAATCCATTATTATTTAAACAGAACATTTTGTTGTGGTTAAAATTAAGATTTTGGTTGTAAAATGAACTTCTTGTTAGGACTTCTCAATGTGAAATGCCTTACAGTAAAGGAAACAAAGAAAATATCACAATTAAAGATTATTCCTAAGCTCATTGAACAAATTGAGTCCCTGCACATAAGCCCACATTCACTTACCAATAGATTGAGCTTGAATTCGTAGCCATACAGCAGAATCCTGCCTGTGGTGCTTATATGCGTTGCAAATTGTAGAGATATTTTTGAATGCTCTTTTAAAGTAGTCCCTTAATTTGTCAACTATTTGTATGTCTCACTGCTGAGGATATTGGATAAATACTGAGAGACCAGTAATAATGCAAATCACTGGAAACTAATGGAAAAATTATTTCATCTATGTCAGTGCAGAAGGACTTAGCTGAGGTTGCCTTTTGTTTGGATACTTGTTCTCATTGGAGGTGATTTAATTGGAGATGACACAGCTATGGATGGGCTACCAGTGTCATCTCATGTGTAGCAATATATCTTTACCTTCTCATGTTTCATGTTGTTCCCACTGAAATAAAAACAAGTATTACTCCTATTTTACTACCCTTGAGAGCAGAGTTCTGCTGCTTTGGGATTGGGGTTTTTTTGGCAAGGTAGTTCTTTTTTTGGGGTAGTGCATGCAGTGAAGTGGTGTTTTGCTTGAATGTGAGAAGACATAGCATGAAAGTGAGGCTGTTCTAATTGATAGAGCTTTTGGGAACTTTCCTCCTTCTTAGAAATTAATGAAATTGTCTAGATTAAATCAATTTAGATGGAGTGAGACAGTGAGATAATTGGCTAGCCTTTCTATCTGAAAATTCTCTGCTATTTGGATTGATGGCACCAAGCCAGTGTCTAATGGATGCATTTGTCTGCATTACAGGAGAACTTCCTGCAGTCTGGACCTTTGCTTCAGAGAGGCTGAAAATTTGGAAGGTGCATTTTTGTACCCTAAGGTGAAAATGTGCTAGTAGAGCTATGCCCAACATCTGTTGATATTCTGAGCAGAATTTTGTTATATTTATAACTATCAGATTGACATCTATGTTTTCAGTGACTACTTCCAAAAAACAAAGAAGGAAGTTTTAGTGGCTCAGCATGATCTCTGCTTTTGAAGAGGACTAAAGGGATTGTTAACATCATCTTCATACCTCTCTGATTCTGGGCTTTATTACAGAGAGCAAGCATGCTGTGCACTGCAGAGCATGCAATAGAACTGAAAGTATTTTCTGCCCTGCATTTCTGGTTGTCTGTGCTCTCAGCTGTGTGCATCACCTCCCTCCTCACTGGTTTGCTGGCAGCACCATGTAATCAGCTCATGCAGTATTTCCTAAATCCCATTTTCAGGCATTTCCTGGCCTGTGCATCCCGCTCCACATCTGCACATCTGCTCCTTCTGTGAAGACATTCATCTGTCTTCTGATGGGTTACGAAGTTCCTAATGGATTTATCTGTTGTCTCATTGCTTACCTGTCACATCTGCAAGTGTCCTTTGATGCCACCGCTCATTCCTTTTGTGGAAGACACAATACTGGGCAAATATTGCCTGCCCAGTTCCTTGTGTCTGTGCTTCAGCTACACTGTCTGTACCACTCTGCTTCACCTTATATAATGGCCTGTAAAGGAGACCATGAGGAGGTCAGAAGTACCTGTTGTCAGTGAAATGAGACATTTATTTCCCAAACACATCATCCTCAAATGTTTCTGTTCCACTGGAAGCATTATAATCCAGGCTTTCCTCCCTATGTAAATAAATTAATGTTCTGCAATGCAGTGTCTCCAAGTGTTAGTGTACAATAAATTACTGAAACCAGATAAAATATACTCAAATGTGATCAGTTAGAACTTAGCCAATTTCACTGAAGTCTGAAGGCTAGCAGGAGCACAAGTTTATGTGTTCTTGTGGTAGAGGAAGCTGAAGCAAAAAGATTAAACTACTGGGGTTATGCTGTATTGCAACTGTAATGACTGCAAGAGTCATAATGTGGTGTAAAGAGACATAAACCTGGGATTTACTGTAAAATACTGGGGGGAAAAAAAGTAATTTGAATGTCTATGCTATAAATTGGTGCCCTCAATCTTTCATTTGAGTACTTGCAGAGAGAGAAGTCTGGCAACCAGAATCATGTGTTTCTGGAGAGAATTTAGATGCTCAGCCTTGACTATACTGAAAGATTTCTGAGTCATTTTCAGATCAGCTCTGACTGCATTGTTTGTTTTCTAATGCATAATAAGATTTTATTGTTACTTATATCTTTGGATTAAGGGCTATAATCCGTTGATCCCTAAAATGTCATCAGATAATCTGTTTAATCATAAGCAAAAGCTGATCTTGATAGTCCATATGAGTTATGGAAATTAATTCTGGCACACTACTACCATGCAAGTATTGAAGCTTGCAGCAGAGCTCTCTTTCTCATTAGTCCCCAATTAAAAGTAGGTTTTTGTCAGAGTTTCAACTCGTATATCTCTGTCCTGATGCATAATTGAAATCTCTTATGGAGTCTGACATTAAATTTTGACGTTGTAAAATGTGTTAATTTTGAAGCAAGTGTCTAAAATATTTATCATGCAAGGTACTCGATAGTGGCTTCATGATTAATTTTAAATTATTGATAGCACAGCTATCCAGAGAAGCCCAAATACTAATGTCACAACGCTCTCCAGCGTTCACTAGCCATAAAACTGAGTGACAAAATTCCAGCGATGTTCTCCGATCTTGTTCTCCGGGAAGGCCAATGACTCCCGCGAGTTCCAGCTCTCAGCAGCAGAGGGCGCAGCTGACCTGGTTTAACCTCGGACACAGAAGAGCAGGATTCAGAGCGGTTCCCTCATGGTGTGTTTTTAGGGAAAAAAATAACCTTGTGGATCCCGTATAGAATGAATTAGTATACCAACTATGTAATATTGCCTCTGGACTTAACTGCTGTGTATCACCTGGCTTGTAAAAGCTTTGGTTGCTACACCTGACAGCCCATCATTATCAGTTCACTTGTCCTGCTTGGTTCTCAAATGATATTTGAAGCTTCAGGACTGGTTTGAGTTTACAAAGACCTGGACTTGTTGCCGTGGCTCTCATGGCCCACATGATATTTTCATATTTGCATCATCTTTGCAACAACTAAACCCTGGTGATTTTAGAAAGGTTCTTATATTCAAAGACTGGCCCTTCTTGGCAACTAACTGAATTCTCATGTGGTTCCCACAGAGGTGAGAGTGACCATGTATATCACCATTCCATTATTTTACCTGTAGGTGAGGGTAGAGAGGGAGCCACATGAACACTTCCTGATTAAATTTTATGTTCAGAAGCTATGCTCAGAGCCAAAGTGCATTTCCAGAAAATGTATGGATAGCTCGATCCTTTGGAATTTCTTCTGAGTCATCAGCCCTGTAGAAACGAATGTCTGTACTTGGATGAAGCCTTTAAGGAACTGAGCTGGAGGCATTACTGATGGAGCAAAGAAAATGAAGTCTGTAGGAGACCCAGAGTCATGTATAAATGTTTCTGTTGCTCATCCCTGTTCTTTTGCCTCAGGCTGCTTTGGACTAGTTTGACACTCAACCCTCATGTTGTGAAATGCTGAAGTAAGCAGACCTGTGTTTGTAATATAGGTAATATAATGGAACCTGTTCCTGATTAGATCTTGGAGTGATGCTGCAATATGCTGTACTTGGTTCCTGCCTGGCAGTTCATGTGCCAAGTGAAGCATTTCCAGCCATTTAGTTTCTCTGGTTTAATGCTCAGAAGCTGTTATCCCCAGTCTCTGGATTTCCAGGGAATTCCCAGGTGATTTGTACCTGGAGTGCTTGACTGCTGCATCAGACACCTGCAGTCTGCATTTCCTTCTTCCTCTCCAGCAGCAGAGAGCCAATTGTGATATTGGCATTACATGTAAGTCAAAGTTCTGTGCTCAGATGTAGTAATCTTGTACTAACGTTAATCAGTTTCCATGAACTGTTGCAAAACAATTCGTCCCAGAGCCCGGTGCCAGCCCGCAGAGGGCAGCCTGACTTCATCTTTTACTCCAGCGATGTGCTCAGCTTGGGAATTCAGTCATCTGCTGGCATCTCTATCAGCGTGACTTGCTGTGGAATAAACAACTGAATGTTGTGGAGAATTAGCATCAGCCCTAAGCTCAAACAGATTCAAAATCAGACTAAAAAAAAATAAAAATTGCATGACTAAATTAAACCTTCTGGTACTTTTTTTTAAAAACATATTGAAAGAAAAAAAAATTGCATGAGAAAACTCAGTTTTAAACATGTTGCGTGTACAACAGATAAATTTAGTGATAGGTGTCAATAGGCCAGAGAAAGAAAATACCTAGAATCAGTGTATGTGAATGTTTTGGCAAGAGAAGAAAAGTGTTTTTCTCTTTTTCCAAATCTCTTCAGGAATCTTTCAGGATTCAAGTTACTGTTACCAGTTACTGTTACTTTTACAGCCACAAGACTGTGCCTTTGGCCGGTTTGCCCATGTTCTTTCCCAAGCGTGTCCTGAGTGCGTGGGAAAGAGCCATCACAATTTCCAGGAGGTTTTGTCCAAGAGGTTGTGTTTACAGGCAGGCATGTGCCTCAGCTGTAAAACTAACCAGTGCCAGGTCGGGTACCAGGGTTTGCGAGCTTGACGTAGTGTGACAAGGAACAAGGCATTCAGCTCCTGAAAAAGAGCCAGGACTTTGTATCTTTCCAATCAAATTGCATCCACCAGCTAATTAAGGAATGATCTTGATATGCTGTGAAGGGAGGCCTGTCCAATTCTATACTTCTCAGCCAGAGGGCCCTGCAATACAGTGTTCAGAATAGAAAATATGTATAAAGAAAAGAGAATGGGAGAAATTAAGACAGCCTCAGCAATGTGTGAATTCCAGGAGTACAGGGCAAACACCTAAGTATCTCTTATGATCAGATATCAAATGACACACTGAAGTACTTTCATGATAATTTAGATAGTTAATTTTTTTGACCTCTCAACTTTCTACCCCACACACTGGCTATTCCCAGCAGAATGTAATGTATACACTTTTCAGAATTTGGCTTATTGTAATTACAACTGCAGGTGAATTTTCACTTCTGATTCTTAAAACTTTTGCTATGTATAGGAATGCTGAGATATTTTGGCTCTAGTTTATTCAGAGTATTTTTTTGCTGTTATTGCCATGTTATTAATTGAGATCTTGGCTAAAGTGAACTTTGACCAAGGAAATGTCTGCAATGTTTTACATGACAGAAAAGTTATTCTATGTAAAAGCACTTGCATATTTAACTAACTCTAACACAGCAAATTCTTTAGGGTAAAGAGTAAAGTAGGGCACACAGTGAGATAATGCTCTCACTTGATGCAGATCTAAAAACTCTAATTTATAATTAGTAACAAAAGTTGTTTATGGGATTGTCTCTATCTCTGCGGAAGGCAACCACTGATGTAGTTACTCCATCCTAGAAGGCCCAGTCCTAGAAGGACTGGCTGGATCAGGCAGGACTTGGCCTTGATGGAGCCCTGCTGCCTGTCTCAAATCACCTCCCTATTCTCCCTGTGCCTTTGCACAGCTTCTGGGAGGATCTGCTCCATGGTCTTCCAGGCACAGAGGTGAGGCTGAAGGGCCAGTAGTTCCCAGGATCCTCCTTTGTACCCTTCTTAAAAATGGGAGCACTGTTTTCATTTTTCCAGTCACCAGGGACTTCACTTGACCGCCATGACTTTTCAAATATCATGGAGAGTGGCTTGGGAACTTCATCAGCTAATTCCCTCAGGCCTCTGGGATGCATCTCATCAGCTCCCATAGACTTGTACTCATAGCTCTTATTTGTGGTACGTGTTTCATGTGTGAGCCTGTGAGAACCTCATGCAAAACCTGAGTGAGTTTCTGACTCTGAGCTCTTTGTTGGGATCTTCCTGGTAAGGATGCACATAGAAAAGTGATGCTGAACTTCTTCATCAGTAAACNCTCTAATTTATAATTAGTAACAAAAGTTGTTTATGGGATTGTCTCTATCTCTGCGGAAGGCAACCACTGATGTAGTTACTCCATCCTAGAAGGCCCAGTCCTAGAAGGACTGGCTGGATCAGGCAGGACTTGGCCTTGATGGAGCCCTGCTGCCTGTCTCAAATCACCTCCCTATTCTCCCTGTGCCTTTGCACAGCTTCTGGGAGGATCTGCTCCATGGTCTTCCAGGCACAGAGGTGAGGCTGAAGGGCCAGTAGTTCCCAGGATCCTCCTTTGTACCCTTCTTAAAAATAGGAGCACTGTTTTCCTTTTTCCAGTCACCAGGGACTTCACTTGACCGCCATGACTTTTCAAATATCATGGAGAGTGGCTTGGGAACTTCATCAGCTAATTCCCTCAGGCCTCTGGGATGCATCTCATCAGCTCCCATAGACTTGTACTCATAGCTCTTATTTGTGGTACGTGTTTCATGTGTGAGCCTGTGAGAACCTCATGCAAAACCTGAGTGAGTTTCTGACTCTGAGCTCTTTGTTGGGATCTTCCTGGTAAGGATGCACATAGAAAAGTGATGCTGAACTTCTTCATCAGTAAACACTGCCCCGTGATCATCTTTCCAGATTCAACTCTCAGAAAAGAATTTGTCATTTTGGCCTTTGTGTTCTGTGTTCCCACAGGTACAGATGGAAGAGCAATAGGGAGTAGATATTAACAGGTTTATCCTCAGCTTTCCAGGATCCCAAATATTTCTTGGTTATTTAAAACCTATAGCATTTATGTGATAGCATGATCTTACATAATCTGTGTAAAGCTTTTTAGGTTATTCAAGTCTGGTAGTCAGTACTGACTTGGGATAACAGAGGTTCAATTATGTTTTTTTGCTTTAAGAGTGCATATACCATAGACAGTATGGAGGGTTGAATAACATGCAGAGGATTAAGAAAACTGAAATAAGTAGAAACAACGAAGATTTCATGATTTGTCTCACTCAGGGGACCTTTCTAACTTTTTGATTTTGGGGTGTTTTGTTTTTTTTTTGGTAAGATTTGGGCCTTCCTAAATATATATGGGATATTTGGGCAAAAAAACCCAACACTTCAGTAAAGATTTCTATTAATATTTGGTGTGAGTAATTTGAAGCTCAGTTCTTCTTTGAAATATATAAATGGGAACTTTTCCCAAAAGAGATTAGTGGGAACTGCCCTGGAAGCTCAGTGCAATCAGCGAAAGACCATGTAGTTTTGTGAATATGCTGCCCATTACTGACTAATTGCAGATTCCAGTAAGAGTCTTATATTGAAAGTAAGAGAGCTGTCTTGCTTTCTTGTCATTCATGTCACAGAGAGTGATTTATTCTGAGTGTATTAAAATTCTGATTAAATTATTGAGCTTAGTAATGCTGTAGATTTTGTTTCTTTGTAGTATGACTGCTACAGGTCTGATTTCCCTATGAAATGAGCCAGTGGAGTTACAGTGGAACATGTTACAAAAATTTGTAGAAAAATCCTGTAGTTTTCATTATTCTTCAGTATTCCAATATCATTCAGCAAAATAAGTTAAACATTATTCAGGCCAGTCCTGGCCATCCTTTCCATTTGTCTTGCTCACAGAAATTGTTCTTTGAAGCCTACTTATGTAATAATTTGTCTTCTGTTCCAAAAAAGCTTTTCTCACAACAATTTTCAAGAAGAAACACCCTGCATTGTGCGAAGATGAGTATATTCTGACTGATGAGTTATCTGCATCAGACAAAGATGTAATACTGACTTCGACCTGCATTTTTTTATCCATGCTAAATCATTCCCTGCTGATTTTCAGAAAAAGAATATTTACATATATCTGATGGAATCTTAATTATTTTTAAAACTACTATCCTACTTTATGTATGACAAACTGGTTCAAAAGTTATGAAAGGAAAACTTCTATGTACTCACACCAGGGCTAAGTGACAGCAAGGTATGTTGGGCAGAGAACACGGTCCAGTACTTAGGATACTTTCCTTTGAAGATGCAGGTTCTATTCTTTGCTCTGACGTAGAGTTTCTCTGTGACCTTGGACAACATACTTAGCTCCTCAAGGGCATTTAGAAATCTGAAAATACCAATAAGGGATTTGAAAACACCTATTGTTTGATAGAATATATTAATATTTAGGCATCTCAGAAAAATCATGATGTACCCGTTTGGATCTCTTGAAGCCTGAATACCTTTAAAAAATGTTGACCTTAATGGATCTTTTTACTTTGTGAGTTAGAAACCTTGGCAGTCTGCACAGTCAATAGAGAATGCAGGAGGTAGGATCCTACTTCCCAGCTGACTAATTCAGAAACCTTAGGTAGATGCCTGAAATAAAACAATGTCAATCACTGCTCCTTAATGGACTTCTAAAGTAGTCAGGAAATGGCTCAATCAAACAGCTCAACGTCTTGCTGCTGCTAAAAAGAACCGTTTCTGTTCCCTCTAATGAGTCCTCCTCACCCTTCCTGGCTGTGCAGTTCTGCACTCACCTTCTGTTATGTTCCAATGTTTATCTGAGCCTTTGGTTCAGAGAGCCAATGCAGTGAACTTGGATACAGAAAGTGAGAAACTCTTTACTAATTAATGAGCTGAAGTAGTTCTGTGAGGATCAAACCAGTGCTGCAGTGAGGGAATCAGAAGTAAGAGAAGAGGGAGTGCATAGCAGAGTATGTGAGCAAGCCTTGGATTGGCTTGTCCATCTTCTCTGACTCAACATCTCCTATTTATCTGAGGTCTTCATCTGTAACATAGTAATAATGGTGTCTCACTTCTTCTCTGTATCTTCCTTTTCCACCCTCTTCAGCTTCCTTCCACATTCTCTAGATATTAGAAGGATCTCAGACAGCAACTACAGGAGCTGATTCAGCTGCCCACATGCAGATTGCCTGACTTGTGGCTAATGAAGACATGGCCTTCTCCTTTGTTCTAATATATCTTCTTAAGTGCTAATTGCTCCAAAACTTGTAGGGATGTAGAACTTGTTCTGAATTATACATTTTAGTCAACTTGAATTGGAATTCTGCATATCCAAATCTGAACATTTTTGGAGGAGACTTGATGGAGGGGACAGACAGGAAAATAAAACTCTCTCAGCCTCAATTCCTCCAGAAACCCAGATAAAAAGCTCTTTTTAATAAATGAGTGCTGTATCTTACCCATTTTAGAATGCTCTGACCAAAATGTCTGTTGAACTCTCTGCCATAGAGTTTACACAATGAATGGAATAAACTCTTTGTGTTCCATAGAAACCCAAGCTACAAATGCCTTTCCCTTCCTACTTCCTAGCAGCATAAAGAAAGGAAGTTCTTTATTAAAAGCTCATTTCTGCATGTTCCTGAACCTTCTTTTTAAAGCCATCTATTAAGTGCCACACGGGAGAACCTGTGATAGTGATAGTCAGAAACTCGCTGAAGGAAGTGCATGGGAAATGACTCAATTAAAAATACAAAATGCTGTCATACTACATTAACTGAGGAAAATCTTGGCTCTTTTGGACCAGAAGGAAAATTTGAGTTGTTTGCAAGTGGAAAACTCTACTAATTTCAGAAAAGAAGACAGGGAAAGGAACCTTTTTTTTTCAAGTGGATGTCAGTTAACCAACTAAGGGTAATGCCATAGGAGTTTGGAAAGAGAAGAACAATTTAAGATTTATTTTATTCCTGCTACAGGATTTAGAAACATTTGCAAAGGGCAAAAGAATAGAATAACATAAAGAATATGGTTGAAATGTGGGGGACACTGTGATAATCCATGGGAAATAGAGCTGGATATGACTCAAAGTCTTTGCTGTGTGTGAGCTTGAGCACAAATTCAGAAAACAGATGTGCCGGTTCATTTTTTTTTTTTTTTTGTGCATGCATCCTGCAATGAGAAGGTATGTGAGTGCTGTCCACCCTGATGTTGCTTCCATGCTTCCTTACATATATGCATTCCTACTTGGTCGGTGGGATAGGGAAGAAGGTGAGCAGCATAAAAGCAGTGCCAGAGGGTCGATCTGACAGAGCAAATACAATGTCTGGGCTTCAGCTGCAAACAGCAGTGGGGAATGTGTGATACATCTGTTACTAGCAGCAGTTCCTGCTCCGCGGACACACGGGGATGCAGTCTTCATCATCTCTCTTAGATACGAAGATTTTGCTAATTGTGGGGCTTTTTTGACGGGAAAATTGTGTAGGTTTCTTGCTAGTATGAAGATGTATAGTGTACAGTAGAGCAGAGTGGAGGAGTGTGATTCAGTCTTTCCTGTCATTTAGTTTGCATGTTGGCTTCTCACTGAACATCACAGATTGCGCTTTCTGTTTCTTAGTTCATAGTTGCCCATTCTGAAATTGATAAAAGTCTTCTGTAATGCTTTAATTGCACCATTCTGATGTGGTATTCTAACCTGTTATTCCCGATAAACTAGATTGTTGCTGTACTTAACTCTTGCCGGCATCTAATGATCTGGTGGCGTAGGGGTTTTCTTTTTAGTGTGGTTTGGGAGTATTTGGCTTTACCAGGCTGGAGACTGGGCCACCGTGGGGTGGGGTGTCCATCAGATACTGCTCTTGTTCTTCTGGTCTGTCGCAGTCGGTCGCTTGCCTTTTTTATTAAGGTGCCAGGAGGAAGCCGAGTGCTCTTTTCTGTGTGTTAATGCCAGCAGTGCTTTGCTAGACAACACTGCTAGGAATTCTGTGTTTATATACAATTTACAAACAGACAGGCAGGTGTATCTTTGGGTGAATTTCAAGTTGTGCCACAGACTTCAGCGCCAAGTCCCGAACGAGCAGCGCTGCTGTCGCACGGCGCTGTGACTCTCAGGAGCAGACCCGCCTATCCAGCACTCCAAGGAGCTGAAGCTCTGCCGCGCTGCTTTCCTTGGCGCTCGTGGCTTTTGCCGCCGGCGCGACTGTCCCCGGGCGCGGCATCGCGCCCCGTCCGTGCGGTGGCACCGCGCCCCGCACACCGTCCCTGCGGTGGCACCGCCGCACCCGAACGCCGCCGGGCGCCGCTCCCCGCGCAGGCACCGAGCCCGGGAGC
>VYZS01045003.1:9348-39821 GCA_013400695.1 Neodrepanis coruscans
GCCTGAGGAGGAAACAAGCAGAAAGCCCTCTCCCAATGAAGTGACAGTTCTGTCAGTGGACTACAGTTTTTCCCTTCTAAAAAGATATCTTTTACAACAGATACCATTTTGTCCAGTAGCTAAATACTTGCAGCAACACAGAAATGCAGTGGGAAGATTGCAGTGCCTGGAATGAAGTCGTGGCTATGTGTTCCTCCCTGCCTCTCTCCAACAGGCCCTGTCTCAGTCTCTAGGGAGCAATCTTCATGGAAAAGGCCTCCGCTAAGAACAGGAAGAGGCTGCTATACAGTGGTTATTCTTTTTGCTCTGAAGCAGCCATAAATGGATGGAATTTACATTTTTACTCCCATCCCCAATGCAGGCCATTTCCTTTACACTGATAAAAGTGCTTCAGAGACTGCTGCCATCTAACCTCTGATACAGATTGGACTTCTGCCTAACAGAGCAGCAAATGACAGCAAATCAGCAAATGACAGCAAATCCAAAGTTTCAGAAGGAAAGGATAGTATAAAAGTTTCTCTTTCACTACTCCATCTCCCACTGTTCTAGTCTCATGGACCTCCACTGCAGCAAAATGACTTAGATATGGACTTTACAAGCCCTGTGGCAGCTCTTCCCAGGAGTCCTGAATCTACCAGTGCAGCATTGCAGAAGATGTTTGGTAACACCTTCAGGCTCCTCCCATCACACCACTCTGAAGTTGTCCTTAGTAGAAGGCTACTGATCTGTTCCCAGCCAGCTCTTCTAGAGTGTAGGGTTGTACTTTATACACCTTTTGTGTATTTCTGGGCTCACCTCTGTACGCTTTCTGGAATGACAGCTACAGATTTTACAGCAGATACTAAGATTTCTGTATCCCATAGGATTTGTCCTGAATGAGACAAGGGGGAATGTTTTCTTCACAGACAATGATTATCATGACTCTGCTGCAGCACCACAATGGGATTCATAAGTTCTGGGTTTTTCATTTCAACCTGAGCATAGACAGAAGGCAACATCTTGAAAGAGCCACTTAGGTTCCTTGTGTCCTGATTTCTGTGTCTTCAAAATGGGGCAAATTATATGGGAATTGGAGATCATGGTTGAAAAGTTCTCGCAGTGGTCTGAGATGTGATATTTTGAGCATCACTTTTAGTGGCAGTTAGTTGAATAAAGTGTAGAGGAAAATGCAGCCCTCTGAACTGCAAAGTTTTCCACAGCAGGTATCGCTTCCCAGGAGATCTCTCCTATTAGCTCTTTCCCATTTCTTTAAATGCATTGAAGTGCACCCAAAGGGCAACAAAGCTGGTGAAGGGTCTAGAGCACAAGTCCTCTGAGCAACAGCTGAGGGGGTAGGGGTTGTTTACTCTGAGGAAAAGGAGGCTCAGGGGAGACCTTATCACTCTACCTGAAAGAAAATTGTAGTGAGATGGGATTTGGTCACTTTTCCCAAATAACAAGTGGTAAGAGGAAACAGCTTCAAGTTCCTCCAGGAGAAGTTTAAATTTAATATTAGGAAAAATTCCCAAAAAAGGTTGTCAAGTGTTGGAACAGACTGCCCAGGGAAGTGGTGGAGTCACCATCCCTGGACATATTTAAAAGGCATGTCAATGTGGCACTTTGGAGCATGGTGTAGTGGTGCACTTGGCAGAGTTAATGGTTAATTTAATGATTTGAGAGGTCTTTCCCAATATTTTCTATGGTTCTATTCCATAAGGAAGTGCCAAATCACAGCAGACTGACAGCCAGTGAATACTTGCTGTAACAGCCTGGTCACCATTTCAGTCAGTGCAAATACCACCTTCAGTACAGTGAGAGTAGAATTTTACCCCTACACCTGCCAGAAGTATTGTGAGGAGACACTACTCACCTGGTATGAATGTAGCTGTTCAGAGTGAGCTGGGCTTCATCTTGAAGGGCTGCTATGGCAGCAGCATTTCGGAAACTCCTCAGTTCAGAACCACTGTGTGTGGGCACTGGAAAGCAGATCAATTACTATTTCAGCTGGACTCCTGGGTGGGTCAAAATAGTTCAGCTACTGCTATCAATGGAAATTAAATGTTCCCATTAGTTTCCTAGCACTCCACTGTCAGTCTTTCAAAATGCAGCACTGACTACTGGAATTCAGTACTGGGAAACCTGTTGGGTGATACAAAGCTATATCTGGTTTAATACGCCGTTTTTTTTCTTTAAATCTTCTAGTTATCAGACCAGAGGAGCAAGAGATTCTGCTTACCAGCTTTGAAAGTGACGATGCATTTGAGACAGGCAAATTCAGTAGCATCTAGCCGAAGTTGTCTAAATCTAGCCACAACCTCCTGTAAAGCCTGTATTTCTGAAATAATTTTATTCAGCTTCTGAGAATCTGTATTGTCACTATTCATGCCTGAAACAGTTTAAATAAATAATATTAAAGGCATTTCCTTTATTTTATATTGATTTCTGACAAAATCCTCTATATCAATATCCACTCTATTGTCACACTTGTCTATCTGGTTCCATGTAAACTGACTATATTGTATGAAAGTTAATATAAAATCTTCTCTTGGATGATAACAAACACAGTAATTTGCATTTAAATGACAATGCAAGCAGTCATGAATACAACAAAACAACATTATTTGCATTTAAATATAGATTTATAAATGACAGGTATGCTCTATTGTTCAGTAGGAATTTGTTATTCTTTACATGTTGTTCTTTTTTCAGTAATGTATTTTTATGGTAATTTTTGTAACAAAGTCATTAAATTGTGCAATTCTTACCAGATACAGCCAGTAGAGTGTTAGCATCAACTGGAATGGCCCATTGTGCTATTCCTAGAACAAACAGTTCTCTCCAAGCATCTTCCAAAAGCATCAGCTGTCATACAATAGATGTACAATATAACATAGTGTATAATTTATAGATTTATAAACAATTTAAATATGTAAATTTCTGTTATTTTAAAAACTACTTTAAATGCCCGTCATGGTATTTTCCCCACAGCATTCATCAGCTCTTCTCTTAGCTTTTTGAGAAGGTGTCTAGAAATAAGTCTATGCATTGTAGAAAAACACTGAGTGTTGGCTCACTGTGCACCATGTTGTGGACCAGAAGGGAGAAGAAGAAGGAGGGAGAGTAAGAACTCCTTTCACAGAGAGTTTGCTCACAACATGAACACACTTGCCTGTGTTTCTCAACATGGTATGGGCTCTCTGCTGCTCTCTCTCAGCACATATAACCATATAATTCTTCTAGGATAGACTGGATAAGTGCTTTCCTCTTGCTCTCTAGAGTTTACACTCCTTTCCCTTGAGAAGGCAGAATTTGTGAGGAAAAGCCTGGACAAGGCCCAGCACCACTGTAGGGAGCACTGCTTTAGAGCATATATGTGTCTTATAACCTCTGCCTTACTAAGCAAGTCTTTACTCTGTCAAGCACAGCATCTGGACACACATGCATTCTCTGTGTCACCTGCTTGCCTGCTTTTTTTACTTAAAATCAACCAGAAATTCTAGGCACTAAGAGCTTTTTCCTTTCAGAGATGTGAATACCCAGGCACCTACACTGACAGCACTGCTAGTTCTCTGCAATTTTTGCACATTGCATGGCTGTATGGAGGAGGTGTTTTTCTCTGTTTAGAGGCAATGCTTTTGATTTTTGTGAAGAGTCAGTGGTGCATCTGAAAAGGAGACAAGACTTCTGGAAATGCAGACTGGCAAAGACAAAACACACATGTTTAGTCTTAAAGGCATCTGTGGATTTTTAGCCCAGACCAACTCTTAAGAGACGTTTGGAGGACCCTCAGTTCAGCTGAAGTTCATGGCCTAAAGGATGTGTTGTGGTGTGTACACATCGCCGGAACCTTATGCCCCACAGTGGGGTGGGAGAGATTTGGAGTAATGAGAAATGTAGTGGACTAGGGAGGTTCTAGCAGCTCCATGGAGTAAAAACAGATTTCTCATAAGTCATGCAGATAAAAAACAAAACAAAAAAAAACCAAACAAACAAACAAAAACAAACAAACAAAAAAGCAAAAACAAAAACACAAACCCAAAAGAAAACCTCAAAACATACCAGGATTAATGCTGCTATGATCCCTGAAAGTATCAGCAACTTAGCTTTTAAGGAAAATGGGAGGGAGGGTATTTTAAGTCTATAGAGAGTCTGTAAGGAAGAACAAAATAAAAAAAGATGGTGTACTAAATTAATGATTATTTCTTTAGAATAAGATAGTGAAAGTAATATCACTTTCTGTATAGAAAAAAGCACCAGCAAAAGTGAAACCTTCATTGTAGTGGAAACTTAACAGTCAGTATTGCCGCTTAGGACAGTGTTATTTATTGCCAACAAATAGGACAAGAGGCAATGGGCAGAAACTGATGCACAGGAATTTCCACCTGATGAAGAAGAACTTCTTTACTATGCAGGTGACTGAGCACTGGAACAGGTTGCCCAGAGAGGTTGTGGAGTCTCCCTCACTGGAGATACACAAGAACCATCTGGACCCAATACTTTGCCATGTGCTCTGGGATGACCCTGCTTGAGCAGGGAAGTTGTACCAGATGACCCATTGTGATCCCTTCCAAACTGACCCCTTCTTTGATTCTACGATTAACAAGTTTTAAGCTACCCTGTTCCAATCTGATGGGAGAAAGAGCTCTAAGAATCTCTGCTCTCGTCATTGTAGGGTTATGTCCCTTTTGTCCTATGTGCTTCACAGAACTTCTACATGATCTAAGGAAATTGTGACAGGAAGGTACTTCTGCCACTGTTTGCACACAGTTACTGTTCGAAATACTTACACTGTATTTTATAGTAGCAAAAATTGCCCAGATTATTTTATGAAATGGGGGAGATGGGTGTTTTGTCTAGAGTGTAGTGCCCATCTCAGCTCTGTCCTGAGAGCAGATGATCTCTTGAGTCTCCTAACCACAGCAGCCTGCAAACCCAGCTCCTCTGGATAATCCTGCATGATGGATATGCAGGTTTCTGTATGACATAGGAAATGATTTGCCAGCCTTTCATTTGCTTTTGTAGAACTTATTTGTCATTCATTCATGCAAACACAATGGTAATGAATAGTGGCTCCTGGAAGATATCAGTTTCATATGTTGTTTCCCACTAAGTCTTTAAAGTCAGAAGACTTTAGAAATAGTCCAATAGCTAAAGCTTTCTTCATGCCTATGCATAAGTCTGTAAAACCACCAGTTAAAATAATTCATGCTGAAGTTACACTCAGCCCTCCTTCTTCAAATAAACAACAAATACAAGGCTTCCTGAAGGACTTTGTTTTGCTTCTTAATCAACTCCATCCTTAGTGTGACCTTTTGTTGGTGACCTGCATTGGTCCAACCTGTCTCACAGACAAAGTGGGCAAGTATGCAGCCTAGCAGAACTAGAAGTACGGTATTTTTTGTTATGTGGCTTCCAGTCCATGGTAAATTTATCTGTATGGATCTGGGGGAGGAACACAACCTCTGTTTTACCAAAGGTAAGTGACACAGCAAGCTTCAGACTTGCATTTGATCAGCAAATTGGTTTCTATTTATTTCCGTGCCTTCAAGGTGAAACTGTCTCAGAGTCCTGAAATCACAGTGCACTTGCCTTTAGAAAAGAGCACAAAAAAAAAAAAGAAAAAATCGCAAAAAGGTTTTAGACTCTTCTCAGGCAGATGTCAGGGATAAAAAAAGAGAAATGCAGACATTTACAGCTAGGCCATTGTCAAATTAAATCATGTAATAGCACTGTTATAAAAATCAACTGTATGAGTATTCATGAAATAAGGTGATTAAAATCAGAGTTATTTCTTCTCCAGCTCTCCTAAATATGACAGAGGAATCATGCAGAAAGCAGCCCAAGTCAAAGCTTTGGAGCTGAGCAGATCTGAGTTTTGAAGAAGCTGACTTGAAATGAGGTACAGCAAGTCAAGGTGATGTTAAGGAAAGGCTGTGTTTTTAATATGTAGTTCACTAATGTTAGTCCCTGATATGAAAGTGAAAGAGATAGTGGGTTATTTAACAGAAGAACTTTGGTATCTATGGTAGATAAGCAGGCTTTGCTGTTTGAGGCATGCTTGGTCATGTGCGATTGAGATTTCTCTTGCTCCCAAATCCTGCTGTCCCCTCCTCTGCACACTCACAGAGATGCATAGGTAAATGCATCTCTATTATGTCAAAAAAGCCTTTGCCTAGGGAGCCTCCTGTGGACTTCACTGGTCTACAGGAACCCCGTCTTCTCCTATGTGTTAGGGCTGCTGCTAGAGCAGCATCTCTTCTTCTTGCCTCTGATATTTGAACCTGTTTCTTTGGTTGTTTGGAGTGAAAATTGGTGCTCCACAGGAGTAGTGCCAGCAGAAGATGCAGTTAGAGAGCAGCATACTGCACTGGGATTGTTGCATTCCTAATGGCCCTGTCTCATCACTCCCTTCATCTCCACTACATAGCAGGACTGCAGCTGGAGCTGAGCAGCATTCACCTTTGTCTAATTTCAGGACAAGGATTTCAAAACACGGATTTGGTGCTAGAGAAGGAACATTTTTATATACCTTAGCTATATATCACATTGTGACCCTCATGATTTGCCTTTAGGTAGAAAACACTGCCAATATTCCTAAGATCTTTTCAAAATACATATTTGCATATCATCTGCAACACTTGCAATGTGCAACTGTGGAAAAGAACTAGTTCTCCTGATGACTGTTATGTAACATCTAAGGCACAATTTTTCTAGTTACCATTTTGGTAAATTAGGTCAATCATATCAAAGTATTTAGATGTTTTTATGATTGGGGCTTTGCCTAGGTTTCCGCCCTTCCATTTTATAATTATGAGGTTACTTTTTAAAAAATTGGTGCATTATACAAAGCACACTGAGTCCTCATCAAGAATCAAGTCATTAAGAAATTGCTTCAGCTTGTATGGTTCACATATGATTTACTTGAGGCAAAGGCAAATTGTCATAGAGGAAAATAAAACACATTAGGGAGGATTTTAATTAATGGTGAAAAATACTGGGGGCTGGCCAAATACTGTTTCTACCATATTGCTGTAATTGTAAGTTCACTGAAGCCAAGGTGAATAAGGAAAAAATGTCGTTTGTGTAAACAGTTGAGAGGAGAGGAGGAGGAGAAGCAGCAGCAGCAGCAGGTAGAGGAGGTGGTGGAGGAGGAAGAGAAGAATGGTCCTCAGAAACCTACTCAGTCATATCCTGAGGCTATGTGCTTAACTAAGAATTTCTCATCCCAAAATAGCAAAATAAGATGCTGTTCCCCATTTTGTGGAAGGAAAAGTTGTCCCACGAGTAGAGAAATAGTTTTGGCACTTTAAGCTTGGTCTGCAGCCTGGTGATTTCTCTAGAACTTGTCCTCCCATAATATTCACCTTGCATTAGATTTTTTTTTTCCTGGTTTGATTTTCATTTATTTCATGAAATAAAAATTGGAAGAAAGCAGTTTCTAAATCACTGCTTGGTTTTCAGGGACCTCAGAAATGCTGAAGTCCATTACAGATTTCAGGGTTTAGGTCTGGAAGTTCAGGACCCTGTCTGAGGTCTGAGCCTTTAACAGGCAGGCCAGGCCAACACCACTCCCACTGCGGGTGCCTTACCTGGTCTTGTAAGGACAAGGTGGAGAAAGCTGGGACACTCTTGGCCCACTTGATGCTCATAAACAGAAGTCTGGCTGCTGACTCACAGACGGATTCGGTGGCCACTTCATAAAGGTACATAGGGGTACCGTTGACTTCATGTGGGTACTAGTGTCAAAAAGAAAATAAAGCAACTTCATACAGTGTTACCAAGGCAGCCTCATCTTCACCTCCCCTAGAGCTGCCATTCTGAGCATCGTGGTCATGCCCAATACATGGTTGCACTCTACTGTTCTGCAAGCAGAGGGCATTGCCTGCAGTGGGCTCACTCCAAACTGCTCCCTGATGCTTATCCATGCGGATGAGCTGTACTATAGAAATAGTTTGGAGAAAGAGGTTAAAGGGAGAAAATGTATAAAAATGAAGCATCATCCTTTACCCTGTTACACAATAGCACACCTATGTGTGAATTGAAGACTACAAATTTGATTAAGAATTTGGTTTGTAACCTTGCTTCAGAAGCTGATTTAGCATTGCAGCCCTGCTCCACAAAGCAATAAGCACTCATTTAGCCTTAACCTTCATCTTGCTCCCTGACTGCAACAGGTTGCAAATACATGCACAGAACTAAGCATAACTATCTAAAGGCTATGTTGGGTTGAGATGGAGTTATGTTTTTCAAGTGTGTGCTACATTTTCTTGCCAAATAATTTCTGATTCTGCATTTTCCAAAATTATCATATAAAACTTTCTATTGTGACCACATTCATGATGGGTTCTATCAAGCTACCAACTCTGGAAATGCAGAACTATTTAAGCAGTGTCTTCTGTGATTTTCTAGATGCTGTAAATATGCAAAATACCACTGTAAATGGGCTAAAGAAAAACATCACCTCACAGCTAATTCCTGTGAGGTTGAAGCTACAGCACTGCTTCCACTGAGCTCCTTGGGAAATGTCACAACACAGAAGTGCAGAGCCAGCTTAGCAAAATTTGGATTTTGTGTCTATGTGAACAAGCTGCAGGCCTTGGTCAGTACACATAATACTTTCTGGACTATACCATCATGGATATGGGCATTCTGCTGAAGAAAACTCGGTTGTTGTATTCCTTGTGAAATAAGGTTTAAAACTGACTTGCAAGAGGGCTTCAGGCAGGAGGAACACTTCTGCAGCCATGAAGATGTAAGAATGTAGGAGAAACAGAGTTTGTATGGAGCAGGTTACTAGTCAGTCCTGATGCATACCCATTCAGCAGAGGGCCTCTCACCCCTTGCACCTCATATCTTCAGAGATTTTAGAGATGTAACAAAAGTCCCCACCATAACCCACAAAGCCTCAAGCCTTGCTCTTTGCCATGTCTATCCCAGAGGCAGAAAGGAGCTGACAGGTTGCAGGTAATGGCTGACCTTTGGAGTGGGCTGTGCCAGGCCAACCAGAGCCTGTCTCTCTGGAGTGCCAGTGACGGTGGCCAGCTCCAGGCCATGGGGCTCCAGCTGGGAGACGGCGGTGAAGAAGGCAGGTGCTGGCAGGGTGGCAGCAGGGAAGTGTGGGGTCCCACTGCTCTCTTCCTTGTGGCCACGGAAGTAGAGGGCCACCTGCTTCCGTATCGTTGATGTCCGGGGGCCCCGCTCATGTTGCACTGCTGTGGAACACCAAGGAGAGGCGAGGGGGTCACCAGGGGGTTCCACTCTAGGTACCCTGCACTGCTTGGCTGGGCTTCCCTCCCTCCCTGCAATTTTCTGGGGCCATTCCCGAGCCTCCTGCCCAAGATATGTTTGGGGGGAAATATCCGAGCCTGTAGCAGGATAGGAGGTTATTAAGGGCCTGGGCAAGGACACATCAGAGTGACACAGCGCTCCATGGTTTTCCGAGCAGATCCCTCCTGCTGCCCCGCCACCCCGGCCCCGGGAGAGAGGGAGCAGGTACCATCTTTGTTCATGTTGACCTCCAAGCACTTCTTCAGCCGGCAGGCTCGGCACTGATTCCTGTGCGTCTTGTCCACCGGGCAGCCTCCCTGCAACACAGCCAGCCATCGGGCCTGGGGAAGCAGCGCGCCCACCCCTCCGGCCCCCGACGCCCTCCCTGAGGAGGCGGGAGGCACGGAGGGGCCGCCCCCGAGTGCGCCGGGCCGAGTCGGGCCGGGCCGGTGCTCGGCCCTGGGACAGGGCGGGCTGGGCCGCCTTCAGCACCCGAGACAGCGACAGCGGCACCGCCCCCTCGGGGCGCCCCGGTGCCCCGGGCCCCACTTCGCGTTCCCAGTCCCATGTCCTCGTGGGGGCAGTTCGTGGGTGGAAAGGAGGGCGGCCGGAGCAGGAAAGGGAAAAGCGGGGCTGCATCCGCCCAGACGCGGGCGCGGCACTCCGGCATGTAAACCGATGGCTGTCCGTGTCCCGACCATGTGTTGGGGCTTACGGGAGGTTGCCCCTCTCCGTCCTCCCATAATGAGCCGGTGTGCTGGCTTAGCCCTCACCGCATCCGCATCCCTCCTCATCCTCCCTGCACATCCCCCTCGTCCTCTCCGGTGGGTTGGGGCGGAGGGAGTGCCGGGAGAAGGCGGGCTGGGGCATCCAGCGCCCGGCCTCGGTCAGGCAACCCCGGGGAAGGGAGGCTGAGACTGCGCGGCTGCTGCATCTTACTGCTGTGGGTGCCTCTGTTGGCGAGGAGAGGGCAATGCGGTCCCCTGGGGTAATGCAGGTGATGCAGACGGTGAGGGGGCTGCGCTGCGTTTGATACCTGGTTTCCTGATTTGCAAACGTAGGTCCTATTCCTCCTGATGCTCCGCTTGAAAAATCCTGAGCATCCGTCGCAGGCGTAAACCCCATAGTGCTTCCCGGAGCTGCGATCCCCACACACTTTGCAAGGGATGTCTAAGATGCGACCTGAAAGCAGAGAAGGGAAAGAGGGAAAAAGAGAGCGCTCAGCTATCTGACCTCCGAGGGATTAGCCGCAGAGCCGCAGTACAAGCAAATAATGAAGTGATTTTATAGCCAACTTTCTTTTCCTTGAGCAAGTGTCAGTTTTTTACAATGAGCATTATTCATGCCTCGCTACGTTTATTTGGATCTTCTATAATCGCCAAGACCCATTTTGGAAGGGAAGATTACAGCAGCGGGAGCAGCAGACTTGCCCGCTAGAAGTGAGGATGAGGGGGCGGGGAGAACTGGGGGGGGTCTTCGTGTGCGGAGTGTGTTTCCCTCGCTTTCTGACTCTCGGCAAACGGAGGCCGACACTTTCCCTGCGCAGGAGAGCAGTCAGGAGACCGAGGAACAGAATTAAACCAAAACAAAATAAAATGACAGGGAAGCCAAGTAACCTCCTCTCCCCTCTAGCAACTTCGGCGAAAGGGGGCTTGTTTCTGCTGCAGAGAAGGCGTGCCAGTTTCTTCATCCAAAAACCTGCACCAAAACTTTCTGCCTCGTTTTTGTGCGCAGAGGAGTCTCCGGGCAAGCTTAGGTGCGAGTCCAGAGGGCGGGCAGCGCCACTCCGCCCCGCTCCGCTCCGCCTCTCCCACAGCCCCCGCTCCGCCAGGCGCTGCTTTAGCACCGGCTTTGACTAGAATTGCAAATGCTTTGAGGGGGATGCAAAAACTCGTACAGCAATTTTTGCAGCCTGGTTCAAGAAACCCGCCAAAACGCCGCTTGGCTTCTGCCTTTTCTACGACTTACTTCTTCTCTCTTCTATTTTCTCTCTATTTTCTTTTTCTTTCTTTACTTTCCTCTTCTTTTTTTCCTCTTTTTTTTNCCTCAAACAGCCTTCTTCTCTCCTACCAGAACTTAAGCTGGAAATTTAGTCTCTCTCACCAAACCTTGGTCTCCAAACTTCAATTAAGAGCTCTCGGGATCACTATCTTTGTTTAGAATTAGTTCAGGGAGAGCCCCAGCTACGGGGGGTGAAGAGGAAGGCTGGAGGGGGAAAAGCAGCAGAGTGTGGAGTGGTGCGGAGCGCTGCTGGGGGGCGGGAGGGGGGCAGTGGAAAGAGGCCACAAGGACTCCCGGGGCTCCCTAGAGAATTTGGGAGTCCGAGATACTTTCAGACATGTCTACGCTGAGGCTCTAAGACAATGCCTGCTGGCAGACAATCGTGACATTAGATAAAGTGTTAACTTAATGATTTTGCCCATTGAAACTCGTTTGACTGCCTCCAATGAGCACAAGCTGCCAGCTTCTCCCCTAAATGAAACCCGACAGCTGCTATACACAACACGGCGAGAGGGACGGGGATTAGGTTAGGCACTGCAAGAGGGAGGGGTGGCGGAGGGAGGGAAAGTGGGAGTGAGGGAGAGAGGTTAAAGAATAGAAAACCTTTACGCAATTAATAAGGAGCGCAGCTGAAGGATGCCTCCCCCCTCGCCCCCCGCCCCACTGCCTACGAGCAGATCGCGGCTTTGGAGCTGCAGGTAGGCGCCCGTGAGGAGGGCTGAGGCCAAGGCACCGTTTCTGGGAGTGTGTAATTACAAGCCCTCCTTGCCACCTGCCTATTGGGGCACCAGTGACCCGTCAAAAAGTGTAGCATGGGAATTCGGATATCTCACAATGCCAACGGGGGAAAGCTCTCGACTTCCCTCTCCAGCCCTTAGCATCCACGGGGAGAGAGAGGGTCTATACGCACGCACACAAAGAAGGAGGAGGAGGGGCAGGCTGGGGTGGGGGGGGGAGACACTGGAGCGGTACGTGCGGTGGTGGTGCATCCTGGTGCCGAGCCCGGCACTGCCGCGCTGCTCCCACGCAATCCGGTCGGCCGCCCCTCCCGGCGCCGGCATCCCGCTCCGCTCCCCTTCCCTCGGCAGCGGGCCCCAGACGCGGCCGCGCTCCCGGGCCTGCCGTGGGACCTCCATCCCCCCGCGGGGCACCGGGCAGCCACGGGTGTCCCCGCTTCCCCGGCCGACCTGCCGTGCAGGGCAGCAAGCTCGGCTCCGCTGGCCCTAGAGTCGGGCGCTGGAAAGGGAAGAAATTTGGGTTAGTTTTACAAAATAGTTTTGCCCAGATGCATTTTAAGTTTGGGAGTCGCTTGGAAAAAAACCCTATGCACTACATATATACATATCCACACCATGCATGTAAACATATTTGCGATGTATTCCTTCCAAGCCCACATCTTCCGTCTGTAAAACCCGAGCACCTGGAGCATCTCGCCAAACCCACACAACCACGTTTCCAGCCATCGGCCAGGCGCGGCCTGTCCGCTCAGCTCCGTAGCCACTGGCGAGGCAGAGGACAGGGAGAGCAGACACGGCGGAGCGAGGGGCTGAGGCCGCCCCGTCCCACTGCCCGCCCGCAGCCCCGGCCGCGCTCTTCCCGGCCCCCCTCCCCAAACCCCCATCCCTGCCCGGCAGGGGCTGTTATGAGAAAACTTTCGTGCAGGGCAAAATATGAAATAAGTAGACGGGTAAGAAGCAGGGCGGGGGGTGGGAAGGGAAAAATGTAAGCTTGACACGGGGTCATGCGATAACTGATTAACTCTGTTTAAAAGCGCTCCGTTTCCCCGAGGTACCGCTTCATCTCAGAAGTTTTAGCGCTAAGAAAATGGGATTTCTGTTCAGCAGGGAAACCGTTTTGAACATCCCACGACAGGGGGTCCTTGGGGGCTTTTTTTTGTGTCATAATTGCTTAAAGGATATATGGCAGCCCCGATTACTGTAATTACCATCAGAGGCTGTTGAAAGAAGTTAGTCTGGGCTCGGTGGACGACGGGATGGGATCTTGTTACCACCCAGGCAGACATGGTAGCTGACATCGCCAGGCGCCCACCGGCGGGCAGAAAAGCCAGGACGCAGCTCCCTTGCCCGGGAGCAGCCCAGGACCCCCAGGACGGGAACCCAGGCCCCGGGACAGCTGCTCGGGCTCTGCACGCGCTCCCGAGGCCGACCGGGCTCGGGCCTCGGCCCTGAGCAGACCACGAGTGTTCCCATCTCAGTGGGCGTTTGGCCGAGACAGGCCTGAGGGTCCCTTTCGGGAGGTCCTCGGGGGTCAGGGGGTCATCAAGCGGTGAAAGAGGCGGCGGTGGCCCAGGGTCGCCCAGCGCCGTGAGACCGTAGGAACGGGCCAGCCTGGCGGGTTTTCTCCTCCGCAAAATGTCTCCGGCAGAAATTCCGGCGTCCTTTGGGGACGAGGCTTCCCGGCCTTTCCTGCCTCTTCCCCGCCACTCAGAAACCTGCCAGGAGCCCCGACAACATCCCGGCGCAGCTTGTCCAAGGGCCCGATCCAGCTCCGGCTGCCTTGCAGTTATCAAGCAGCCTGGGTAGCGCAGCCTGCCGAAGCAGCCCCGGCCAATGCAGGTTTTTTGCTGCTGCCCCGTTCCCCTTCCAGGGTTAATACCTTAGTATCTCAACTACGGTTTTTTTTTTTTTTCCTCGGGGGGCTGGCGCGGAAGGATACCGCATTCAGCCCCACGGAGGAAGGAGACAAACTAACCCATGCTGAAATGGCAGCAGCTCGGCCCCAACACTGAGGACTCCGCGCCGCCCGCCTTCTCCACGCGCGACCTCCGCTCCGCGTCCCCCGACTGCCCCTCGGCCCCGCCGCCGCGCCCCTCTCCCTTCTCCCGGGCTTCCCGGCCCCCGTGGACAAAGGGCGGACCCGGGTCAAAATAATGGAGGGCAGCGGCGAGGAGAAGGCCGCAGGGCTGGCGGAGGGCGGCCAGTGGCAGGTACCGCGGCGAGTCTCTTACGGCTCTGACTCCCGTTTTCCGCTGCTCCGCAACCCCGGGAGTCCGTCGGAGCGCAAAGGAAATAGCTGTCCGATCCATCACTTGTCAGACATTAAATTGGATTGGGTATTTTTTCCCCCCTTTGTTACTGACTCCATCCATATTACAAACTCCGAAAGTCCCATTGGGATTATACGGATTGAGCCATTCTGTAAAAGCGGTTAGTCATGCTTTAAATTCCCCAGTTATGAGGTGCATGGATTTAGGATTAAAGAAAATGTGACTTTTAAGTTGTTTCTGCTTTCCTCGTTGCAGGATTATTTGTTGTAACTGGGAATGGTGTGCAAAGTATTGCATTTAAATCCTCCTTCAACTGAGTTGCTTACGCGATTCGTGTAATCGAGTGACCAGAGTTTCAAACTCTTAAAAAGAAATTATTATGTCGCGGAAGACTGCATAAAGTCCGTGAGAAAAGCAGCACGTTTCAAAGCCGTAATGCCTTTTAAACCCAAACCTTCATTCTTCCGCCCCAGCACCGTAGACCCGCACACAGCCGCCCTTGCCGCGGCGGGATCAGCCCCCCCCTCCCCGCCGCCGGTGGAGCCGCCATCCCCGGGGCTCGCTGCCCACCGGCTTCTGCCCCAGTTGCCGGCGCGGAAAGCCAGGGCACGCAGATGAAAAGCGGCTTTTTGTAAAACCCCAGGCCCAAACTCCATCGCGGCAACTCGGAGCCTATATACTCCTTGCCACTCCACTTGTAAATATACACTTCTTTTTCAATTGGGCGGGGGTAGCCGCGAGGTGGGGGGGGGGGGAATGCAAACCCAAGCCACAACCCCCCCCCTCCTTCCTCTCCCTCCCCTCCGCCTCCCGCCCCCCAGGCCAAGCTGGAGCCCGTC
Organism: Neodrepanis coruscans; assembly: GCA_013400695.1. Lineage (NCBI taxonomy): Eukaryota > Metazoa > Chordata > Aves > Passeriformes > Philepittidae > Neodrepanis > Neodrepanis coruscans. The sequence continues at coordinate 24,442 of VYZS01045003.1, forward strand.
TCGGAAAGGCTGCTCGAAGTCTTCACCGCGTTATTACCCACTTGTTGATCCCGCTGGCTTGCTCATGCTCGAAGCCCCGGGAGTCCTTAAACACGGGGCGAAGTATTGAGGCCGGGGCGAGGCAGTGCGGCGCCCCGGGACTCCCTTGCTCTGTGGGGCAGGTGCCTCCCTTGGGCGCTCACTGCTGGCTCCGCCGCTGGGGCCGGCACATCCTCGCCGCTGCCCCGCTCCCCAGAGATGTCCTCCCGAGGGACAGGGACACTCTGGGAGAACGTGGCAAGGGGAAAAAATAAAAGTGAAGAAAAATGAAAGAAAAAAAAAAGGAAAACGGGAAAAAATAAAGCAAAGAAAAACAGCGACGAAGTGTCCAAAAGTTGGCGGTCGCTTGCTAACCCTCTGCGAGCAGATGCTGTCGGGACCCTGAGAGGGTGCAGGGGTTGCGACTGTGCTCGCCACCGCGCTTCTGGAAGACAAGCGAGAACCACAGCAGCCAGGACAACAGCGAGGCGAAAAAGAAGGTAGGATGGGGAGCGGGGCTCTGCGCCGAGCGCCTCGGTGCAGCGAGCAGAGAGATCAGAGCCTGGAAAAATAATGGAAGGGGGGAAAAGGCGTCAGAGGAGGCAGTCTCTGCCTCTCAGAAACTGAATGGTATAAAAAGGGAAAGGTTTCCAGAAGTTCATTACACTGGCTGACTTCGCGCTTTGAGCTCCAGGCTTCGGCCCCTATAATATCGGCAGAGAGGCTGTGACAGGCACCGGCGGGGAGGAGAGAGGGACGCCCCTTGCCCACTGAGCTTCCCTCGCTTTCCCCCCAACTCCTGCCGGCGCGTGACGTCACCCCGCGCTGGAAAAGGGAGGGGGCAGGGAGGGGTTAAATGCTAATGATATTAATGAACCCCCGAGCGGCTTCCACACAAAATACAGCGACTGCCGAGATGATTCTGCCTCCTCAGTCGCCTTGTGCCTTCACTGTCATAAAAAAGGACAGCCCCCCCCCCAAAAAAAAGCAGGGGAAAGAAAGAGGAGACAAAAGGGAAGCAGAAAGAACGGATCAAGACTCCGTTTCTTTTGCATTTTCCCGTGCTGAGGTGGGGCCCGCCTGCGGTTCGCCCCTGCCCTTGCCCTTGCCCCAGCCCGGGCAGCAGCTGTGCTGGCACCCGGCGGCGCCCAGCGGGAAGCGGGACGGGGCTGCGAGCTGGGCCGGGCCGGGCCGAGCCTCCAGCCTTCCCGGCGGGCAGCCGCACCTCCGTGCTGCCTCAGGAGCCGGGGGCTGGCAAGCGGGGGAGCAGGGCCGGCGCACGGCAGGGTGTGCGAGGAGAACGGGGCGGCGGCTGCAGCCTCCTGTTTGCCGGAGGACGGACTTGTTGCACGGCGGCCGCGCAAGGAGCCCGCCCTTGCCCCCGTAGGTTGCTCCGACCTCGGGCACCGCTGGCCCCGCCGTGCCTCGGCAGCCGCTGCCCTCAGTGTCCCAGCAGCGCTGCCAGGGTCGCGGAGCAGCGGGCGACGAGGGGACATGGGACCTTTTCCCAACTCAGCAGCTCCAGTTTCACCGAGGGGCTGCCGAGCATTCTCACTCGTTTTGGAAACACTGTGAGGTGGGACCTGGTAGAACAGCTCAAGATTGGTGAGAGGTGCATATCTGGGGAAGGAAAGACTGTCTTTCCTGCGGATGCAAGCTGGGGCGGGCAACGGCACCAGAGAGCAGAGGCAGCACTTGCTGAGGAGCTTGTGTGGAACACTGGGTGTTCTTCCGTGTCTCCTTTCTCATCCGTGTCACTCGTGTGAGGAATTAATGAACAACAATTGACCTCCCCCTTGCTGGCTCTAGTCCCGGGGTAAAGTGGTGCTCAGCCCATCCCCAAACACACTGTCCCTGTCCTTTTCCACGTCATTATTTCTTCCTTCCATCCTTCTACCCCAAGCTATGGATGATTCCTCCTGTGCCTAAAGCATATCCATGTATACAGTGATAGGGCTGCATGACTCTGGACAGCACTGGAATCCCAGTGACTTTCTACTCTTTACTCCCTATGGGGCCAGTGCATTCATGGCACAGAAGGAAGCCTTGAATCAGGACAAGCCTGGTCCTGCCTAACGCTGAGAGACACTGTCCAGAGGACTGGGAAGTTGCTCAGGGAGATCTCAGAAAGCAAAGAAACTGGTGGATCAGGGAATGCAGACAAATTCACTCCAAATCTGCTTTCAGGGAGGCAGGGAAAAGCAATGTGGAAAGCAACAGGGAAGGAGATGCTACATTACTAGGGTCTGGAGGCCAAAACAAAGAGGATTAAATGGCAGCAGGGCCCACATCTGACCCTGAGCACCCCCTGTTCTAGTGATGTTGCTTTGCAAACCTGCAGCAGATGAGGTTTGTCCTCGGTCTCTTCAGAGACTTTTCTGTGGTTTACTTGGTGGCTAGAAATATCTCAACCCTGAAAGTGAAGGAAGGATTTATCTTCCAAGAGTACATGGAAGAGCTTTTTCCCTACTTCAGCTATTCACTGCAGCTGTCAAAGCTGTTTCCATTGGTCATTTGGTGGAAAAGTAGCTCAGCTACAAAAAGACAGGAAATTATTGCTATAATTTAGTTTTTACATTTATTACCATTGAGTATTTACCTCTATTGTCCTAGTTTTGGATGGAGTAGAGTTAATTTTCTTCGTAGTAGTTGGTTTAGTACTGTATTTGGGATTTAGGTTGAAAACAATGTTGATAACACACTGATGATTTAGTTGTTGCTGAGCAGTGCTTACACTAATTCAAGGACTTCTCAGCTTCTCATACTGCCCTGCCAGTGAGTAGGTTGGGGATATGCAAGAAGCGGAGAGGGGACGCTGCTGTCACAGCTGACCCAAAATGGTATATCCTATACCTTATGGTATCATGCTGAACCAAAAAACTGGGGGGCGCTGGCTGGAGCACAGGCTGGGCATCAGTCTGTGGGTGGTGAGCAGTTGTTCGCCACTTTCTTTGTATGTTCTTTTATCATTATCGTTATCATTATTATTTTCCCTTCCTTTTCTGTTCCTTTAAACTGCCTTTATCTCAGCCCACAAGTTTTACTTTTTTTCCTGATTGTCTCCCTCATCCCACTGTGCAGCCAGTGAGTGAATGTATTTATGATGTACAGCTGCCTGCTGGGTTAAACCACAACAATTATATTTAGCATTGTGTATGTTAAGCAGTCCCACATATATAGAAGATGCTAATATATAATGAAATTTCCTGTCTCTCATAGTGCCTTTTAAGTACAAATAGTTGTCAATCCCACTACAGGAGCTGGCATCCCTTTCAAATATATCTCATTCAGGACTCTGGACTATGATTACATTTACATGGTGATCTTTCTCGGCATTGTGCAATGGTCTCTTGCCAAGTATCTTTTCTTTTCTTGGAGTTTTAGCAGAAAAAAAAAATCCAATGTGTGATGCATCTTCAGGTTAAGTACTCTTTCTGCCTTTATCTTGTGTGTCTTCTCTGCTTCTTGGATGGGGACCCAAAAGATATTCAGTGAATAAAAAAACAAAAAAGGAAAAGAAGAATGTCAGGTAAGGAAAAAATTTAAGATGCAAGAGGTGTGAGGATGTAGCAGCAGAATATATTTTCATCTGTTTCTCTCTGTAGGTAGCAGGTGGGTGAGATCAGGCAAATCTAATACACCTGTTTTCTTGGAAAGGTGATAAGGAGGGAAAGGATAGAGTTGTTTTCTCCTGGGAGGAGGAGTTGCTCTTGCTTTGGGATGCCTGAGAAACTATCTCCACACACCTCCTTTGTTGCATGTGCAAGCTAGGAGCCAAGATGCCCCTTGGTGCTCTAGGCAGCCACATGCAGAGGGGTGAGCACTGCAACACCCTCACAGCATAAATATCCACAGGGCTTAGTTCTTCAGGGTTGCCAAATCACCCCTGAAATCTAAGGTGCCTTTCCTTCCTTTTAGGTCACAGTCTGTAGTTTTGCAGCACCACCACAAATCCTTTTCTGTGTCCACCTGCCAACAGATTCATGAACAATTGTGCTGTGAAGGCTGCTGAAGGGATTGTGGTGCTTCTTGGCTGTCCCACCACACTCCTGCTCTGTGATATGGATGCCCAGCTTTGGCTGTTCCTTGAGATTCACCTGACAAGCTCTTTTGCAGGATGGAGTCTTCCCTGCAAAGCCCCTGCCTTACTCACATCTTCCCACAGGAGCCCTGCACTGTACAACCCACAGTGGTGACACTGGCCTTCCCCATGCCCTGTCTGGGCCATTGCACTGTGCTGGTTTTGGCTGAGGTAGGTAATTTTCTTCACAGTAGCTGGTATGGGCCTGTGTTTTGGATTTGTCCTGGATACAGTGTTGATAACACAGGGATGTTTTCACTACTGCTGAGCAGTTCTTACACAGAGTCAAGGCTTTCTCTCCCTCCCACACCACCAGCGAGGGAGCTCAGGGTGTGCAAGTGCTTGGGAGGGGACAGCCAGGACAGCTGACCCCAACTAACCAAAAGGATATTACAGACCACTCGGCTTCATACTTGGTACATAAAACTTGGGGAAGAAGGAGAAAGGAGTGAATGTTCTGAGTAATGGCATTTGCCTGCCCAAGTCATCCTTAAGCATGATGGAGACCTGCATTCCTGGGGGTAGCCTGTCCATGGAAAGTGGTGAATAAATTCCTTGTTTTGCTTTGCCTCTGTGCCTGACTTTTGCTGCACCTATTAAACTGTCTTTATCTCAATCCACAAGTTTTCTCACTTCTACTTTTCCCATTTTCCCCCCCCCATTCCACCGGTGGGAGTGGGTGGGCAGCTACATGTGGCTGAGTTGCTGGCTGGGGTTAAACCACACCTTACACCCAACATAGCTGACCCGAGGGATGAGGGTGCTGAGTGGCAGCTGCTCTGGGAGCCACCTTGGATGCCCTGGGGCCAGGTGCTTTTCAGGGCTGCAGGGCCATGCTGAGATCCTTGGCTAATTAAAAGATCACAAATGAACAATCAAATAAACATCACAGCTTGGTGCTATGAATTTTCTCCAGGTGAGATAAGATAAAGCTTTTTTCCAAAATATTAAAATATAAAAGGCACAGAAAGATGACCCAGTGAAGTGTGTCCTGTGAGTTCTCCCTCTTTCCTGACGCAAGAGGAGTTTCCTTGTGCTCCTGTGTCCTTTATAAAGCAAAACCACCTTCCTGCTGCGGCTGGGGATTACTTTCTCTGAGCTTATGTTCCATCTCTGCACTTTTAGGTGTCTCACAGTGAATGCACGAGTTACCTCTGGTGGCTTTTGGGCTTGGGTAGCTTTCAGCTCACTCTCCATCCTGAGTAATCCATCCAGCAAAGCTTTGGGGAAGACCTGCATTCCCCGCAAATGCCAGTGGTGAGTTTCTCTCCCATATGTGTGCATGCTTGGTTAAATAAGTTAGTGACCACATGCAACAGTGACCATATAGCTCTATTTCCACTCATGCATCTGATGAGCGTACATTAGCAAAGGCATCTGGTGCAGAAGAGTAGGGAAATTATACCTAAGAAAGATAACTGAGAGAAGAATATTGCTGCAAGTCATGGCACTTCTTCTCAATACTTGTATTCAGGGGTGGAACAAGCCTGAGTTCACTTGCAGCAATGAAATGCCCCATTAATCACGTATGCCTTTGAAAGGGATATGTCAGGCTTGGCTTATACGCCTACATTGGTACCTGATCCCATCTAGACAATGCCAGACAAGTGCTTAACAAAGTGGCTCTAGTTAGTAACTTGACTTATTTGTTAGGTTGCTAGTTAGAAATAAATCAAAGTGTCGTAATAAACCAATGATGTTGCAGCAGCTGCAATCTAATTTAGAGAGAAACAGCCTCATTTTAGTTTTCCTGACATGAACACAAAAGACAGTATCAATACAGAAGCCAGCAGAGACACAGCTGTATAAAACTAGTGAAAGGTCCAAATAGAAGGGCAAATATATTATTAACAAAATAAAAGAAAACTTAGAATAAGATTGGTGTATGCTTTAACAGTTCTAAATTGCCAACAAAACAATGCTGACTACAAGAAATAAATACATTTAGGAGCTATGCTGTGACATAAAATAATTTTATCGTTTTATTGAATAAATAGCTTTGGTTACACCCTAAGGGCTTGTGTGTGCGTGGGAAAGAGTTCCCTCATCTATGACCCTGATTGATTGTCCCTTGAATATAATAATTTGTATGGTACATTGGCTTCCCAAATTTTGCTGTAGAAGCCCATTAATAAGCTGACCTTTGAGGCAATTGCACAAAATACTGTGTAGTGGCAGCAAAAAATGCCGTTAGGAAGGGCTATGTTTCTGGCTGGGAAGGTAGTGGCTCAGTTCCATTGATTTCAGTTTAGCTATATCTCTTGATATTGGCTGGAAACCAGATCTCTGGTATCTATTTTGGGAAATGAATTTAGAACCAACAAAAATAAATACTTCCAGATGCAGCATTGAGTCAGCATATCACATTCAGTGCTGCTTGAAAGTATTGAGTCAGTTGGTGCAGATAGATTTTTATGAAGAGATACATAGCTTTATTACTGACTACAACATTTAAAGATAAGCTTGCTTTGTCTCTTGCGTCATAAAATATAGGTCACAGAAATATCCTTGCAGGTAGAGCAATTACTGGCAAGTGCAAGCAGAGGAGAGAATAATATGCATCATTCTGCAATTAGCTACGTGGATTATGCGGTTGGTTGGGATTTTTTGCATTTTGAGATTTCAGACATTGATGACACCAGGATGGCGAGCTTGAGAAACCAGTGGTCTGAGTCCGTGTAACAAAATCTAACACTCTACCCCTAAGAAAAGTGGAAAAGAGAAGTCTGCCATGCTCCTCTATAAAAGGAGTTAATCCTGCAGCTATTTGCACTTGTCATACCTGATCAGAAATGTAGTCTAATCAAAACATACACTGAGGCAGATCCCGATCCTGCAGTCTTCTGTTGTAAATATGAAATTCTAGCAGTTTAACAGGCTTTGACAGGATCGCTGGTGTGCATGAAATCTCCAGAATTTGACACGAACAATCAAATTTTTAGGCAGCCTATCTGACCGGAAGAGTCACATCAGTCCTCAACTCAGGTTTCATCATTCAAATACAATCCACATCCTTCAACTTGCACTGTATTTTGGTGGTTTACAAACGCTCGTGCCTGGAGTGCTTTCTGCAGCACAGGACACTTGCATGCTACCAACCCAGGAATTCTGAGCAAAAAGTACTCTTAAAAGAGACTTCAGATGTTTTTACTTATGTCCTCACGCAATTTTGCCAGATACGATTTTGCTGCAATTATCACAAGAACATTGTATCATCATATATATTAGGGAATTACAGGTGCTTGGATGTATGAGAGGATATCTCTCTGGTGAGATGTGATCCAGTACCTGTATGTCCCTCTTTCCCATAAAGCATGGCTCTTATAAAGAAATATAAATAAGGAGAAAGTGTTATGGGAATTCCAACTTTGCCTTGTGACTTAGTTCTTCATGATGGAATACAGAGTAAAAAATATTGAAGCACTGAATCAAAAACTGAGGATTGACATGGATGGCAATCCAGCATGGAATGGTGGAGTAATAACAACTAGTGCTGCTTACATTAACTGCTTTTCATAATTACTCATTTCTGCAGCACTGCTGATACTGCTAAACAAAGTTGTGTGGCAGATCACTTAGCTAAAGCAGTAGAAGTCCAATGAGCAGATTATTGCTCTATAATGTTTTTATTCCAGTTACAAGTGAAGATGATACTCTGTATTAAATTATGATGTTTAGGAAACCCTTAAAGTGAACCAAATACTCTAATTTGGCTACAAATGCTCAAGGGAAGTTGCTTAAAGTTTACTGTGTAGTAATTTCGTGCTTTTCGTGTAGGTTTGATTATTATTTATATTTTCTGTATATTGCCACTGCAGGCAGTGTTGTCTTATGCTGCTCAAATTCAGATAGCCCTTCTGCTGGCATGAGGTTGATGTGATTCATCATCTGACAGATAAACAGAAGAAATGTGTTTATCTTCTGTTCTGTTTTCTGTGCACATGGTAAGCGCACTATAGCTGGTATAATATTTTCTGTCATATCCAGTAGAGTTTTTTTTTCCTTTATTGGAAATTGTAAGTAAAATCACTACTCAAGAAAGAGGTGTTTTGGTGTTGGGAGTCCCACCAATTTGATTGATGACCAGGGCCAATCATGCTAAGGGAATAAACAGTGAGACAGTTAAGCTTTCACAGGAATACCATTGTCCCTGGTACCAGTGTTCCTCTTATGCCAGGGAAAAGCAAATGTTAATTTACTTGTGCATTTCCAGGAGAGCTGGAAGAGTGAGGTTTCCAGCAGAGAGATATCGTATGGAGAAAGCTGTGTTTGAGTATATTTGCAACTGTACTGCTTGACTTTCATCCCATCTCAATGTGTTGCATCATTGCAAGGTGTGTCCATCCTTTCTCACCTGTCCTTCTGGTCTCTTAAAACTGCTCTGCAGATGGGGAGGGTATTAGTTCCTACACCTGTCTTCTAGGACTGAGGACACTACTGCTCTGCAACTGTTGTTGAATTCTTTGTCCTTTGTGGGTTTCAGTTTTAACTCAATGTGTTCTAGTTTTCTTTTAAGCTAATTAATTTCGAATAGATCTATCATATTAATAAAATACTCCTGCTTCTGGCTGATGTATAACTAGCTTCCAGCCATTTGTGCACTTTTCCCTTTCCAAGAACAGGTGTAAGCAGCTTTAGGGAAACTTGGTGGATATAAAATTGACTTTTTTTACGTCATTTTTTACTGACATTTTTTACGTCAGTTTGAACTTCGTCTTTGTTTTTCTTGTCTTTCTTGTCTTTCCTTGTCTTTCAGGAAAAGCCTTTGGAAGGCTATCAAATAAACACTGGTGGGCTGGGCAATACTCAAACAGTGAGGTTCTCTGAGTTAAGTAGGTAAATCCCATTTTAGTTATAATCAGACAAAGGAGTACCATAGATGAGCTGGACTGCCTGTCATCCAGCAATTGTGTTTCCAGTGTTCATTGCAAAATTTTAGGGCTGTATAACTGCCTTGCATCTATTTTCTTATGCCCTCCTTTTGATCAGATAGCTGCAGCAGATCTGTCAGCTGACTGGGTTTCTTCAGCTTTGTTTGGGAAATCAAACTGCCTCAATAGTAGCAGATAAACATTAAGACTGCAGCAGAACCACTTGTTCTACTGTGTATTTGGCATCTTTGCTGTTCAAAGGCCTCTGGGGAGCAGAGAAGAGCAAACATACTTGCTGTCTAGATGATTAGATGGTAGGTTCTTGTATGCAATGGGCAACCTACATCACGCTGAATAACCTCTTCCAGCTTTCCCAAGGAAAAAGCAGATGTCTAATTTTCAGCACCATGGTGCTCACAAGAATCTGCTATCTCCCATCTCATCACCCACCCAGTGGGTGTAACAGAATCACAGAATATTCTGAGTTGGAAGGGACCCACAAGAATCATCTATTCCAACTCCTAAGTGAATGGCCCATTCAGGGATCAGACCTAAAACCTTGGCATTATTAGCACCATGCTGTAACTAACTCAGCTAATCTCACGGTCAAGATGAAGGCGCAGGTGAGATGAGGATTACTTTTTCCATTTCTCCCCAAATTTGAGCTATTAAGAGAGATTACTCTGACAGAATTGGAAACTTCTCAGTTGCTGCCCTGCAATGTGAGACTAAGGCTGTCTCCATGCTGTTGGGAGACACTGTGTATATATGGATGTGGATCTGCTGGAGTCCAAGCTGTGGAGAGAGTTTCCTGAGCATTTTCCTGTTCCAGTTTTGAAGTATGTGGGGAAGTGTTGTGGGGAAGGGCAGGTCCCCTGTGTGAGTCAGGAATATTGGGCAGTGCTATGATCTGAGGGTGGGAGCAACAGCAGTGCAGGTGAAGAGCTGCATTTTTCAAGGGAGCAGGTTTGTGTTTCTGTTCATGCAATCAGACCTTGAGGATGTGCCTGTAAGGAACACTGCAGGATCAGTGAGGGGGCAGGAAATAACCCATAGGTTTGTTTACCCTTTTCCTGCATGGAATATGAGCCCCACTGCACTGTGCATAGGAAAAGGTATACCAGCCTGTTTGGAATTAAAAAGTGCTTGTATAGGCTTAAGTGCAGATTTTGGTGGCAAGACCAGACCGTAAAGAACCAGGCCTGCTGCTCTCAGAATTGAGCTGCTGTTCGAGTATTTGAGGCTGGGAAATCCTGATCAACCTGGCGCATTGCTGTGTATCAGGCATGACAATGCCATGTAAAAGAAGTTCCCTGAAAGGCTTTCAGAAGTCAGAACAGCTATACAACAGCCTGGGAGCCTGTTAGCTCCCTTGCTACATCTGCCTTGAGATGAACAAGAGCCCACATCAATGCCATTTCGCCCTTCTGTACATCAGGCCCTGGGTTCACCCCACCTGCTCAGGACAGCCTCCCAGACAGACGGACAGATGCATAAGGATGCACTTGCTCTTCCTCCCACACTTCTTTTTCTCTTCTTTTTTCTCCATGGCTTTTTGCTTTTAAAGGTTGCTGCTGACAAATCTATCTATTTGGGGCAAATTGTCAGTGAGAAACTTCCGCTCGAACTCTTTGGGACAAAACTGCCTCTTTGAAAGGGTAAATCCCGTTGCATGAAGGTCTGAACAATGGCCAAATGTGTTGCTGCTACTGCTGCCGCTGCTGCTGAGGCCGGGGCTGTGACAAAGAGCGGATTAATTGGTGCCGCGGCTGACTGGTTCGAGATGGCTCCACTCAGCCCGCGCTGCGGGGAGCCCCATTGACTGGGCCCCGAGTCCCACTTTTCACAAACTCCAAACAAAAGTCAATTTCTTTTTTATAAGGCGAGGGAAGAAAAAAAAAAATCAGTTCATGTTTGAGCTCGGGAAGTTGACTTGTTGGATTATAGGGCGTCATGCTCTCTCTGTCTATCTCTCCCATGCTTTAAAGTTGCTTCTCCCACTAAGAGAAGAGGGAAGTGGGGAAAATGGAAGCAAAAATGAGCCATCCTCATCAACATGAGCATGACAGTGGACTCTAGGAGTAGAAAGTTAACAAGGAGCCTGGACTCTGTGACCATGCTGAGGACTAAGACGGCGCTCTTATTCATTGGAGTTAAACTTCTTCAGTCTCCTGATGCTTTTCTCAGAGGTGTCTGCAGCACATTTAATCCTTAGAGAGATAGCACTGTCAGGGAATGAGGCTGTGTTGGCATGATTGAATTGAGCACATCCATGTGGGACTTCATGACTAGCAAGTCTCCTGCCCTCTTCTAACGGGGAAAGTTTTCTCATATGGAAGTGGGCAACACAACTAGATGTCTTGTGTCCTCCTTCAATAACCTTTGACTTCCTCTGACTCCATGCAGGTGAAACCATGGAATGCAGAATGAGGTTCCCAGGAGGTACATCCCATGAATGCACTTAGAAAAACTATAATATATACAGGAGCAATCAAAAATAGAGACAGGGAAAAAAAAAAAAAGAGAAGTAGGGGATTACTTCCGTGCATACAGATGTTAATAGCCATTACCAAGCTGGCACAGTTTCTGCAGCTGAGGTTATACTGGAGCATTTGGGGAAGTTAATCCCAGTAATTGCTTTGATAATCTTGTGGTATTTAAGGTATCACTTCATCAATGTTTAGCTTTTCTTTTGGGAAATAGTCATCTCCAAATAGAGAGGCCATTATGAGATGTAACTGCTGACCCTCTCCTCCTGGCGGTGGTATAGTATCAGATCTCCTAGTTACCTGCAATTTATTTGCATATATTCTGTCTTTGCAGGATTCTATTTCTTCCTTTTCTGCAGAGTGGATCCTTTGATCTAACTCTTGCTGTTTGCTTTGATACACAGGGGAGGGAGTGGGTCATCCAACAGTTAAAGTTAATTCCCCTGATTTTTTTAAACATAATTTTCTGCAAGCTTACTTAAATCACTGTGTGTGATTTATCACCCACAGCTTTGACACAGACTATAAGGCAGGCAAACAGCTTGAAGTTAGAGTGGAAGAGTACAGAGTGGAGCAGTTTGATTTGAAGTCAAGGATGATTCTCATGTGTTTTATCTCTGTGCACTCTGCTCATGAACTTTTGATATTTTAAGGTCCACATAAAGTGATTACACATTTTATTCAGTCTACTTTTCAAGTAGAACTGTCTTTATAAAAATGGGTGCCGCAAAAGCCAAACAGTAGGAACATCTGTTCACATTATCCACGTAGCTCTGCAAGTATAGCTTAACTTGAAAAGAGCCTCTGGCTTCATTACTGAGCTGGAGGATTTAAGAGCACACCACACGCCCCCTCCCCCGAACCTTTGACTGTGACCTTCACTACACCACTGCATTTGCTTTTACTCTCTAGGTATTCTTTGACTTTTGCTTAAGCTGACACTGGAAACACTCCTCTATCTTCACAGGATGATCCTCTTTTTGTCTATATTATATATCTGTATATAGTTCTGAATCGATCTGTCTCTGATTTTATCAGTGGACAGAGAGAGCCACAAAACAACAATCTGTAGAAAGGTTAAATTATTAGCTTAATTACTCTCCTTTTTCTTCCTCCTTACAAGAATACATCAAGAAAACTATGAAGATATGAAAATGAAATTTCTTGTACCACATATTAAGGCTTGCAGAGAGGTCTATAGGAAGTAAAGAGATCCTGTGCTGGAGTTTTCCTTGCTGTTGGGTATGTCCTTAAAATTTGAACGGTTTCTTAAAAAGGAGGTTCATCAGTGTGCAGAAGACAATGTAAAGAATTATCCTTTTCATTGTACACCTATTCTTAATACTTCTGGCTGTCAACTACCAAGCTCTAAAAGTGGCAATTTTCAACACAGCAGCTGAGTTGTAGGGAGCTCCAAGGGGAAGAACGGTCTGAAATGTCATAGGTGTTGGAAAAATCAAAGGGAAAGAGGCTGGGGAAGAGGCGGTTAGAATTGACTAGAAGGACATCATTAGTGATTTTAGAGAGAGCAATTCCTGCAGAGTGAAGTGGCTGGAAACCAGACTGCTGAGTGTCAGAGAGGTGAGTTCAAGAGAATGGGAGTAAACTAGTCATTTGAAAGGATAAGAGGTAAAGGAGATGAGAAAGGCATAATGGTATGTAGAGGAGGGTTGTTTTTGCAGAGACTTCAGAGACTTATTTGAAAACAGACCAAGAGGGTGATCCATAGAAAGAGTCTGCTAGGGAGTCTGGAGAAGGAAAGTGCTAATCAAAGAATGAGTAGGGATGGGAGAGGCTGAAAGGACCCTAACAGAGAGTGGATGAAGAAAGGATTTTTTTCCAAGGATAAATGCAAAGATGCAGAGGATGAACACACGGGTCTTGAGACATTCACTAGACCACGTGCCTGGATGATACAAGGCAGTGTAGAGGCTGGAAGATTTAGCAGTTAGTGGGTGGGAAAGGGCAACAAGGGAAGTGGAGAGGAGAGTTGAGGGTAACTATCACCAGACTTAGGGGCTAAAAGAGGGACAAAAAAAGACAAAGAAATCAGAGTGGCCAAAAGGCTACTGAAGAATGCACAAGGTGTAAAAGGCAGAAACAGTGCAGAAGCTATGCAGTGAGGTCGCTGACTCTCGGTTGAACTGGCAGCAGAAACCTGAATCTCTTAATAAAGGACTTGAGCTGCAAAAATCAGCAAGAAAAACCAATCAGCAACAGTGAGGAGGAAAAGGAATGGTTACAAGGAAGACACTGTAAGGCAGCAAATAAAAAAATGGGAGAAAGGGATTGGCACTGCAACTGGCAGACCTAAAGGAGTTCACAGTGAGGCAGGAGAACTGTGGAGACAGCAGTGCCATTATGTACTTATTTTGACATATTAATCTAGTTGCAGGTGTGGCCATAGGGGTTTCCAAAGCCTGTGGTCCTACCTCAGTTGATGTAGTTGGGAAGTATAAAGGGCACCCTTTAAATAAAACAGCAGCAGATAAGGGAAAAATCTATGGATTCTCCTGTTCTCTTTTTCATCCAAATAAACCCCTTGGAATCCTCAGAACTTCTCACATATCTGAATTTTCATCTCAGATGGATGGACCTGCTTCCTGAGCCTGTTGTTGTTGCTCTCTACCTAGACAGTCTAGTGTTCAGCAATGGGCTCTTGTGCTAGGGCTGAGCAAAGTGCTTTTCTTTCACTCCAAATTTTCTCTTCAGTGCCCAAGACCAACATACAAGTGCCTATATCTACCTGGAGGCACTTAAAATACCATATTTTGGGGATAAAGTCTTTACTTATCCTACATCCCTACTATTGGACAATGCTGAGCAGCTCAGTCATCCTTGCTGTGTCTCAGACTTCCTTGTATTTCTAGTCCAGATCATCGACAAAGGTCTGACACTGTACAGGGGCCTGTGTAGAAATAAGAATGAGAAATATGCTTTTTACTGTCACAGGAGCCGTATAGATGGCTCTTGTTTTCCAAGAGAAGATGACCTATTGCACTGAAACTTATTAAGGTGATCCATGCATTGGGCATTATGTTTGCTGGTGCAAGTTAAGTAAAAGGGTAGAGTTGTTTTTTCATATCTGCCAGACATGCAAATGCTATAGAATCATGGAACTGTTTAGGCTGGAAAAGACTGTAAAAATCATTGAGTTCAACCATTAACCTAACACTGTGAAGTCCATCCTTAAAGCATAACCCCAAGTGCCACATCTATGTATCTTAAGTACCTCCAGAGACGGTAGCTCCAGTGCTTCACTGAGAAGCCTGTCCCAATGTTTGACAACCTGTTCAGCGAAGAATTTTTTCCTAATATTCAATTTAAACCTCCTCTGGTACAACTTGAGACCATTTCCACTTGTCCTATTGCTTGTTGCTTGGGAGAAGAGACCAACCCCCTCCTCACTACAGCTTTCTTTCAGGTAGTTGCAGAGAATGGTAAAAGGCTCATTTGAGTCTCCTTTTCTCTAGGATAAATGGCCCCAGCTGTCTCAGTTTTGTATGTACTAGGAGGCCAGTTGCATTGGGCTGCACAGTGTTCACCTCAAGCAGGGTCATCTACTCAGCCCTGCTGGGTAATCATGTAACACCCTTGTGGAGACAGCTGAGTGTGAAGATGAGATTGCTGCCGAGCTTTGAGGTCATCAGAGATGATCAAACCTTCTGTTTTGTCTGCACCAAGGAGGGAAAGAAACACTATATTTTTTGTGTAAATTAAACATATTTGGTATGAAAATCACCATGATGCAGCAAATGTGTAGGCTTGTTGTGCTTTGTATAAGGTCACTTTTGAGAGCTGAGCTCATTCTAAAGTTGTGAAGAACAAGGACTGACATGTCTGTTTCTCTTGAGTCTGTGGGCTTCTTCCCCACAGAAAAGTTCAGAGGATGGAGAAAGCCCATATAGCCTTCTGGTCTGG
>VYZS01045003.1:39993-59522 GCA_013400695.1 Neodrepanis coruscans
TTTTGCCTGTGATAGTGTAAGCTTTCTTCCTAGTAGCTGGTGTGGTGCTGTGTTTTGGATTCAGTTTGAGAAAAATATTGATAACACAATGATGTTTTAGTTATTGCTAAGTAGTGCTTACTCTAAGTCAAGGATTTTACAGTTTCTAGTTTTCTGCCAAGAGGAGGTGCACTAGAAGCTGGGAGGGATTGTAGACAGGACAGGGGACTTGAACTAGCCAAAACGATATTCCATGACTGAGAAAGTCATGCTCAGTATATAAACTGTGCAGAGTTGTCTGGGAGAGNGTATCTTAAGTACCTCCAGAGACGGTAGCTCCAGTGCTTCACTGAGAAGCCTGTCCCAATGTTTGACAACCTGTTCAGCGAAGAATTTTTTCCTAATATTCAATTTAAACCTCCTCTGGTACAACTTGAGACCATTTCCACTTGTCCTATTGCTTGTTGCTTGGGAGAAGAGACCAACCCCCTCCTCACTACAGCTTTCTTTCAGGTAGTTGCAGAGAATGGTAAAAGGCTCATTTGAGTCTCCTTTTCTCTAGGATAAATGGCCCCAGCTGTCTCAGTTTTGTATGTACTAGGAGGCCAGTTGCATTGGGCTGCACAGTGTTCACCTCAAGCAGGGTCATCTACTCAGCCCTGCTGGGTAATCATGTAACACCCTTGTGGAGACAGCTGAGTGTGAAGATGAGATTGCTGCCGAGCTTTGAGGTCATCAGAGATGATCAAACCTTCTGTTTTGTCTGCACCAAGGAGGGAAAGAAACACTATATTTTTTGTGTAAATTAAACATATTTGGTATGAAAATCACCATGATGCAGCAAATGTGTAGGCTTGTTGTGCTTTGTATAAGGTCACTTTTGAGAGCTGAGCTCATTCTAAAGTTGTGAAGAACAAGGACTGACATGTCTGTTTCTCTTGAGTCTGTGGGCTTCTTCCCCACAGAAAAGTTCAGAGGATGGAGAAAGCCCATATAGCCTTCTGGTCTGGGAAGCCAGATCATCACACCCCTCAGGTCAGGGCTGAGAAGGTGGCAAGGTGGAATTCTAGTCCAGGCAATATTATTGGAACTGGAACATTTGCTGTACCTCAGGTCCAGCTTCAGTCCTGCCAAGACAGTGGATTCAATGAACTATGTGTCCAGGACTTCACTACCAGTTTGACCAAAAAAGATTGTGTTTGTGTTGTAAGAATTCAAATTAAATGCATTTGAGGAGACTTGGTTAACATTCTGTCCGTAAATACTTTTTATGATTATTTGTATGAAATTTTTGTTCATTCTAGATGACAACTGAGCATAATTTAATTTAACTTTATTAGCAGGATCTGCAAGGCTATCTGGTAAAAATAATTAATTTCCTCTGCAAAATGATGGGCTGAGCTGGAGGGAGGCATCTTTCACAGACTGTGAAATATGACTTTAATGTCAGAGTCAGATAGTTAATTCCAGTTCTGGATACACACAACCCAGTGTGTTGTAGCAAGAAAATAGATAGTGAATGTCCTAGTTGCTGTGAAATATTTCCACAGATCATTTATTTAGTTTGAAATAACAAGTTTTAAGTTGTCTGTTATGTTCATTACTGAGTGTCCTGGTTTTGCCTGTGATAGTGTAAGCTTTCTTCCTAGTAGCTGGTGTGGTGCTGTGTTTTGGATTCAGTTTGAGAAAAATATTGATAACACAATGATGTTTTAGTTATTGCTAAGTAGTGCTTACTCTAAGTCAAGGATTTTACAGTTTCTAGTTTTCTGCCAAGAGGAGGTGCACTAGAAGCTGGGAGGGATTGTAGACAGGACAGGGGACTTGAACTAGCCAAAACGATATTCCATGACTGAGAAANTAGCCAAAGGGGTATTCCATGACTGAGAAAGTCATGCTCAGTATATAAACTGTGCAGAGTTGTCTGGGAGAGGCCAGTTGTAGTTTGGGGACAGGTTGGGTATCGGTCAGCTGGTGGCAAACAATTGTATTGTGCATCACTTGTGGGTCTGGGGTTATATTTTTCTCTCTCTGTTGTCCCTCTTTTCATCACAACTATTATTGTGATAATGTTATTATTATGTTTTATTTCAATTATTAAACTGTCTTTATCTGAACCCATAGGTTTTATCTTCTTTTTTATTGTCCCTCCCAAACCCAGTGGTGAGAGATGTGTATGTGTGTGTGTGTATGTGAGAAAGTAGCTGCATGGTACTTAGTTGCCAGTTGTGGTTAAATTATGACACTGAGAAAAATGTCTTATGTTTTATTCTACTGAGTTTTAACCAGATTTTCCCAATTAATTAGTCATTGGATTATTTAAGATGCAAAGGCAGTTAAAACAGTATTACAAGATACCTAAACTGTTTTTATCAGAGTCCTCTGTTGTGCTTGGTATTGTATAAACAAATAGAGAAGATTAACTTAACTTTAGAAATCTGAATTGCAGAATTGGTCGTCTTCATCTCCCTTTGCGCTGAAAAAATAAAAAGTTTCTGTTATGCATTTCTCAGATCTATTTTAGATTTTAAATTTGGATGCAATTAATTGCATTGTAAAAGTAGATGACCTAAAGGTAGCTGTCTACTTCCTGCCAGGTGAATCCCAAACAGGTCTTTAAGGACCTTACAGTTTAAGAGGGGGAAAAAGGGCAGAAGATAGAAGAATGGAAATATCATTTACCTTCTTCACACAAATGAGAAGAGAGGTGCAGAGGGAATGAAGGTGGAATTCATCAAACCACGAAGATAGGCATTTCCAGCACTAACTGCAAATGTTCAAGTTTGGTATGTGGACTTTCACATAGTCAATTGTGAGAAAATTCTTCTGGGGCACAGTTTTTCTGTACCAGAAATCCCAAATAGGCCCTTCTATTTAATAATCCAGTCTCACAAGGGTCAGATGCAGATTACTTCACATGAGTATTTAAAGTAAGGTGAGACAAATTCCCCTGGCTCCATGTCACACAGGAGGTTTGTGTTGGTGTCTGAGAATGAATCCAGTTTTCCTGAGCACCTTAACAGTGACCTCCTTCTCTGAAGACCTCTTACTTTAGTACAAATACTCTTCTGAGGCAGAGCCTGACACTAGTGTCCCTGAAAGCTTTCATTAATCTATAAAGGGCAATAAATAACCACTGATGTGGGACCACTTGTGTCTCCTCTGAATGGTCAGGTAAAACATTGCCTGGTTGTGGTGTTCAATAGGAGCAGGGTAGAGCCCTGGGCCTCCATTAATTCTCCAGCTTTCCAGTAGCAGTCCCTTCCAGAGGGAGGGAAGGTGAGCTGCTTCTTTTCTGTATCTTGATCCCAAGCACACAATTGGATTGCCTTTCCTTGTCAGTCAGTCCCATATGATGCTAAACATCCTTCAGAACTTTGCAGGCAGAAATATAAAAGGCATGTATAACTGAAGATATTTTTCAAAGGTGGTATGATTCAAATATCCTCAGAGTTATGTCTCCACAGCCAAGATGCTTCTAGGACAATTAAGAGACACTTGGGAGGATGATTAATATACTTTGCACCACTTGATTGAAGAGTAAAGTAAAGAAGCAGTACATGTCATCTTACATGCCAATTATTCCACTAGAAAATATGTATATGGTGGCAGAATCAAACCATCAAATTTCAAAAACTCAGACTTTTGGTTTGGCATGTTGCATTTTTCATGACTACAGCTTTCATATCCAATCAGTTCAAACTCTTTTTTTTTATGATGTTACTTCAGTGACACATAACTTCTCTAAAGATGGAGAATCTGAATCAAGGTAAAAACTGTTGTTTTCTACTGTGAACCAGTAGCAGTGAGAGATAAGATTTGAGACAGCTTGATTTTCAGGCCTCTTTTAACCACTATATCATGCTTCCCCCTTAGTTAACAAAAAAATTTCACCAAACCCTATAGTTAATTTTTCCCAATATAAATTTTAAGTTCTGTTCATTCTGTCCAAGAATATGGGTTACACAGTCAGATTTTTGTGTAAGGATATACATCTGTGTGTTTATATTAGGGAAAAATTATTATTCTCTTCTACTCTGCTCTGTTGTTGTCTGCTGAGTAGAGAAAACTAGGAACAATTAATTTCACGTCTCTTCCATAAGCCAAAGAAGCACTCTCAATCTTTACTTTCAAGAAGCAATTAACTTCAGGTTTATTAGTCAAGTTGTGCTATGAAGTTTCAATCTTTCATTGTACCCTGTGAATTTTAATTATAATTTATTAAAATAATTTAATTGACTTCAGTCAATGGGCGTGAATGAGGGCAGAATTTCCCTGAGAAAGCTGTAGACAGAAGAAAAGGCCACCCATCCTAAATGCCTTCTGCCTGCCCTTTTTTGGGTTGCATCAGACTATTTGAAAGAGGGCTGCATTTATCATCTTTGATGCCTCCAGCTCAATGGTCAATTCATATTAGATTCCACAAAAGGCAGTGAACCAAATTCATCTCCGATACAATTCCATTGACTTCAATGGTCTTACCACAGGGATTAATCTGGCCTAATATTATAGTGTTAGAATGCATGTGTGTGTACTATTAGCCCAGACTCTTTGCTGGAGATCATGCCATGTAGAAGCTGATAGCTGCTGCAGTTGCAATTTGCTCAAGAAATCCAATTCCTTTTGTTGACCCACTGAAGTTGACATTTCTAAAAAAAAAAAAAAAAAAAAAAAAAAAAAAAAAAAAAAAAAGAAAAAAAAAGAAAAAGAAAAAAAAGACAACCAAAACCCCCTCCAAATCCCTAATCAATTTGGAACTACAGTTGAATTTAGATGTATATTTGCTAATTTGGTGTATTATGCATGCAAATATTGGTATAAAAGGTGTTTCAATTGTTTTCTAAGGCAGGGACCTATGTATTCTCTGCAGTCACAAAGAGTTTAAACGGAGTTATTTTTCCCTGCCTATAATCGTTCTCCCTTTTAAGTACCCAGGAAAAAAAGTAAGTTTACTGCTTCTAGCACAATGGCTCTCTTCACTTTTAGGTTTGGGAGACCTGGGTGACCTACGAAAGTTAATTAGAAGGTTAACAAAGACTAAGGCAGAGTAGAATACAGCGCCTCTCCTCCAGCCAAAGATGTCATCCATTAATTAGGGAAATCGTTAAGGTGGCCTTTATTGAATCCATAGAAAATCGGCAGTTTGCAGTCGACAGTTTTGATCAGATTTTCCTCTCCCCAATAATACTACCCTTAATCGTAGGAGACGCGGAGAGTTCGGGATGGGATTGGAGGCGTGAGGGGGAAAAGTGTGTGTGCACATAGGGGGAGTATGTGTTTCAGCGACATTACAGTTAAACAGCCGCCAATTGTGACGGCTTTGATTCTCAGGCTTACATGGCATACTTATTCCATGATGTAATCTTTATTGAACCTGGAAGCTTGGGGGTGGGGGGCAGGGGGCAAGTGAAACTCTCTGCTGCTACCGCTGCTGCCTCTCAGCCGCAGGAAGCCCTGGGAGTTAATATTGCAGTCATCATAGGCAGAACTTGCTGCTTTTGCATGGTAATACGCTATCTGACTCCCCTTTCGTCCTCACTGAAGAGTGTCTGCTTCTAGCAATGAGAGCAAACAGCCATCTGCACAACAGACCCTTCACTTCTCCAAGAATACATTCACTTTAAAGTTGAAGAGCCTTTTCGTAGATCTTAGATTTTTTTATACTCTTTTTTTCCCCACTACAGTACTAATGTGGTGTTGCTATGGAGAATTTCAAGCGAAATGTTAGATGGTCCCGGCATTTTAACATGTATATTTTTAATGTACTGGGAGAATTGGCTGGCTAGATTTCTTTACCAGTTTAGTTTTGACATTTTGCCCTACACACTAAACAAGCTGTGTCAACGACAGTGGTTACATCAAGTCCAGCCTGTTCAGTGTTGTAACCAAGAAAGTGACCTAACATTGAAGAAGTGTTATGTTTCAACATGGAAAGCCATCACCTCCCGAGGTGAAGACAAGGACTACCACAATCTAGGATGTTTATGTTTAAACAACACTGTCCTAGCTCTAACATCCTAGAACCTATTGCATGGAGCCATTGGTTTGAGGGTTTTAAAAATGTGGAATCAGGAAATGTTTGGTTATCTAGAGGACTACATCCTATACAGTGTGTGGTACAAAACATCTTAGAAAGATTGTAAAAATACAACTGTTGGATGAATAATAGCTTAATTGACTGGTGTTCAGGATAAATTATGCACCATTCCAGGCCATTAAAACCAACAAGCTAGTAAAAAAAATCTTGTACTTATTCTTCCACCTCAAATTTTGGTAAAAAGCTTCTTCATGTTAGCATAAATTTCTCTACCAAAAAGAATTTGAGTGTGAAATGCCAAGAAAAAGCAAGTTTTAATATACACAGGGCAGATATACACCTTATTGCCTCTATCTTTCTGTAC
The DNA here is from genome assembly GCA_013400695.1 of Neodrepanis coruscans. Lineage (NCBI taxonomy): Eukaryota > Metazoa > Chordata > Aves > Passeriformes > Philepittidae > Neodrepanis > Neodrepanis coruscans. Next base: position 46,374 of record VYZS01045003.1, read on the forward strand.
AATTAATTAGATAGTATTTTTATATAGCCTATAATTCAAGTTTGCTTTGCATTTTTTAGCATGCAAAATATATCACATTGAAAGCAAGTATCAGCACAGAAACAGTAGTAAAGAAATACCAAGCTGCTTCTGATACGTTCCGTGTGACCCTCAGCTTCTCTGCACCCTTGTTGTGTCAAAAGGGAGTGTCCTGGTTTCACTTGGGATAGAGTTAATTTTCTTCCTAGTAGCTGGTACAGTGCTGTGGTTTGGATTCAGTAGGAGAGCAATATTGATATCACGCTGATGTTTTTGTTTTTGCCAAGTAGTGCTTACCCAAAGTCAGGGACTTTTCAGTTTCCCGTGCTCTGCAATTAGAAGACACACAAGAAACCAGGATGGGCCATAGCCAGGACAGCTGAAAACTACTCAAACTTGCCAAAAGGATATTCCATACCATTGAACATCATGCCCAGCATATAAACAGGAAGGAGTTGTCTGGAAGGGGCTGATTGTGGTTCAGGGACAGGCTGGGCATTGGTCAGTGGGTGATGAACAATTGTTTTGAGTATAATGTGACTCTCTTGGATTTTATATCTCTCCTTTTTCTGTCTCCCTTTTCATTACTATTATTGTTATAATTGTTACTACTATTATTATTATTTTATTTCCATTATTAAACTGTTCAACTTGTGTGTTTTACCTTTTTTTCCTATTCTTCTACCCATTCTGTGGGGAGTGTGTGTGAGCGAGTGCCTGCAGGGTACTAGTTGTCAGCTGGAGTTCAACCATGACACAGAGAGGGAACAAGGAATACTCCATGAGTAAGGCTTTCTCCATGCTTTGAAGACCTCCAAGAGACCTGTGCTTTGAACTGGAGAGGCATTGTGTTCCCACAGCTCCATTTTGGATGTTTTTTCTGTTTTAGGCTAAGAGACAAACTAACTTATCTATTGTGAGATCCCCAGATAAAGTGATATAAGAAGGCCACATTCTATTATACTTTTATTATGGTGCAGCAGAAGGTGATCAAGAGTTACACTGGATTTTTATGTTTTTCTACTGCCCTTTGTCTTCTTGTATTCAGTAGGAGAGCAATATTGATATCACGCTGATGTTTTTGTTTTTGCCAAGTAGTGCTTACCCAAAGTCAGGGACTTTTCAGTTTCCCGTGCTCTGCAATTAGAAGACACACAAGAAACCAGGATGGGCCATAGCCAGGACAGCTGAAAACTACTCAAACTTGCCAAAAGGATATTCCATACCATTTCTGAGTAGGGCTACCCAGGGTCTCTGTTGCTTAGATATATTCTTGTAGCACTGTGTCTTCCATATCAAAAATACCTTTTAGGATGAGGAGCTGGTGTTATTATTTATTTCAGCACTCCTGCAAAGAGTTTTCTGGCAATATTGAACAGCATTTGTACAAAGCCCCTGGTAATCAGTGCATTACTAATAGAGGTGTTGCCGGGAATATGGTCAGGATCAAATCTCCAGTATGGGAGAAAATTCTTTTAGCAATACCTATAAGAAGCATACCAAGCATGAGAAATAGCGACTCACATACTTTTTTTGTCAGCTGATGCTTCTGGAGTTGCAGTCCAAATTTTGTATCCTTGGTATGGAGCTTTGAGGGATTTTTCACATGCTTTTTTTCATCTTGGCAGTAGTGTCTGGGAGTAAAACAAACACAAATAACTGCAAATACAATTTTACAATTTCACAGTTAATACAGCTCTGAGAAGACTGGTAAAAGGTGCACAGTAGTATTACTTTTTAACTACATTCAATATAGCAACAGTATAAGAGATGGAAAAAGGGAGAAGTGACTTTGAGGTTTTTTTTAATTCGCTCGAATTAAATTTCTTAAAATAGAACAGGAAGGAATCAGTATAGGAGACAAGTCAAAAGAAGTCCAGTCAAAACTGTAAGAAGTTCTGCAGATGTTCAGGAGCCTGGTTTTAGCTGCTTGTGCAGTTTCTCCCCTGCCATCTTCTCTAAAAGCACCATGGAAGGTATTTCAGGGAAAGTCTGAGTTTCTAGAAGGTAAATAATTCCACTTTAGTCACCTGCTCCTGTTTTAGTGACATGAATGTCTTTTTCTATTCAAAGGGGGCAGAGGAACACTTGTAAATCTTAGTCATTTGATCTCTGCTTCAGACTCCCATGTCAAGACTAGATGAACTGTGCCGTGAACATGCCTACTCCTTGGAGTATAAAGGGGATCTGGAGCTTCATGTGAGTTAGGCTCAACCCTGAAAATGAGTGGTGTAGCTAAACTAGAAGCATTTTCTTGTGAAGGGACTCCAGCACATAAGATCTTGTGGGAGGACTGAAGGATCACAGGAGAGCTATGAGGTGTAAAGGGAGCTGGCTAGAGAAGAGAAAAGAGTTGATTATGCTGAAAGGGACCATCACTTCTGGAATTTCTCAGGAAGATCTATATCTTTGATAAATAGCTGGGTGTAAAACATAGCAACAGCAGCTATAAAGAGAAACACAGGAATATTCAGCAGGAAGAGATGACAAATAGAATTACAAATGACAAAGAGAATTACAAATAGAATGAAGATAGTTTGCAATCATGTAAAATGTCCTTACAGATGAATCGGAAGGATTTCTTCTTGAAGCCAAAAGTTCATTACATAGAAATTCAAAAGGGGGAAAAAAGCACCTCCTTCTGTTACTTACCACATTCTGACCATGAGAAGCTATGTTATAGGGTTGCCAAGTAGGCAAATGCAATTCTAGGTTATACCAAATGAGCTGTTTCCAGTAGAGAAAGGAAAACAGGAATGCTGTGCTCTGCCATGCACTGAGACTTCCTGTGGAATTCTATGAACAAAACCTGCAGAAATGGAGGCTATCACAAGTGACTAAAATAAGGTCTAAAGACCTAAGAAAAGAGCATGAGACCTTGCAGAAAGGATTAAAGCAACATCTGAAGGCTTTACTGAAAGGCTTGGGAGATGGCCTGAGACTGGAGGTAAAATTTTTTAGGGGCAGCAGAAACTGGAACAAGCTCAAATTAAATGAATAAGGAACCAGTAACCAGATGGCTGAGGACCAGCAGCTTTTCCGGGGACAGGGAAGGCCAAGGAATCTTTGGCAAACTTGGAAGTTACTAACTGAGTAGGACAGCAGTGAGGATTAAAAAAGCTAAAAATACCAACAGCACAAGGAAATCAGAAAGTTGCAAAAGTCAGAAACCTGATGTGGAATTAAGGCTGTCAGAGGACTTCTACTGCCCAGCCTTATAACACTGTCACAACTGAAGAAATTGGAAGGGAAGAAGTCGAACAAACTGTATCAATACACAAAAAACTGCCTAAAATAATTGAAGTGAATGATCTGAGAAGGCATGCCCAGAACCTTTATGTTAGAGAATATGAACAGCCACAGTGTTTCCCAGGAACCAAATAAGTCTGAAACATTACCTGTGGCAAAAACAAACAAACAAACAGGTTTAGTTTCCAAACTGGGGCACACTTTACAAAGCCAGAAACCATCTCAGTAGGCTGAGGCTCCGTGGAGATCTTGGACAAAAGAAGGGGAGAATCTACCTAAGCTGAGGAGAACCTGAGGAGCCTTCTCTACTGGCACACCTCCAGCAAAGGCTGCCAAAATGCTTTGGCAATGGACCAACTTAGAGGGACTCAGCTGGACTTGGCGTGGCCTGCAAAGACCAGTGAAAGGAGGCCAGAGCGATTCTCAGAGGTGCTGGAATTTGTCACGGGGCTCGGCTGCAGCTGTACTCTGAAAAGGGACATTGCTATGGGAGAGAGAGAGGAGCTCAGTTCTACAGACACAGTGAGTATGGGCAAAAGTCTGATGTGCAGGATGGGAATCCTGCTGATGGCACTTCCAAATGATTAGAAGGTGATGTGGAATGATACAGTTGGTTTGTGTGATGTGGAAAACGGTTGCTAAGCCCTGTTAACTGCTCGCTAAAGGGGGACAGGTAGAGAAATACTACAATATCAGTAGCTCAGAGTGTGGCCAAAATAGAGTAAATACTGGTACCTTGCCCAGCTTTGAAGGGAAAAAGGTGCAACTTATTGACCTGGAAGTATGAGGAAGTACAAGGCTCAGAGCTGTTGACCTAGCCATCTCAGGCAGGTGGGTTGGCTGTGGCCAGATATGTGAGAGCTTACTAGTTCTGAGAACAGTGGGCACCAGCTGAGCAAACAGGCCATTGGGTGGGCAAGGGCTGAAGCGAGGAGAGACCATGGTGGGCATCATGCAACCTGCTCCATAGCTTGTTGTGAGAGGCAAGTGTCTCTCAACAGTGGGGTCTAGACTGCCATCCTTTCAGCTGTTACATAGATGAAGTACATGAGCTGGAGGTACCCAATCTATAGGGCATGAATGACCTTGATTATAGGAGAAGGTGTCACAACACTTTCTACACTTTGCTAGTAAAAGAAGGCTGAGAAGGATCCAAGATGTCCTGAACATCTGGGAAATCTTGGCAGTGAATGCTGCTGTGCATTAGACTGTGCACAAGCAGGTTGCTTTGGAGCAGCAGTGCAGGTTCAAAGCTAATCCCATGATGCTGCAGCCTGGCTCAGTGACAGAGCTGCTGTAGAGCTCCTTGGACAGCACTATTGGTGTGGTGGGTTGTTCAGTCCAGAGAAGGTGTCTAAACATTGCATGAAGGAAACTCCCCTCCCTGCCTCAGGCTGCAGACAGTGTAGATTTGCAAGCTGATAATTGTTTCAGGTCTCCGTGTAGCCAACATTCTTGCTAACGCCAACACAGCCAGAACATATGGTAATTGTGCAGTTGTGAGTTATGGGCAGCAGACAGAGAGAGGGTCAGCACTGGATCAGGACGTCTTTTAGTGACTCTAGTTAATGAAAAAGACTATGAAACTGTGCCTCTGGTAAGGGATCAAGGATAGTTCCTCTGAATCTTGAAGTCACTTGTTCTACTTCATAATGAAGACTCAAGGCTCATCTTTAGAAGCATTGACCCATTAAACTGCCCCACACTGTCTGGGGAGAAGGCATTGTACAGACCACTGAAGACCTAAAGGTGCCTTCAGCAGTAACTTGGATGTCATCCACAGATCTGGTTAAGAGATGCAATAGTGCGTGCCTCAGTACAAAGTAGAACATGCTGAAAGAAATAACACCATTGTAGGTGCAACCTGTCATGAGAGGATAACACTTTGGATATTGCAGTCTGGTTTCCGTACTTGGTTTTAAGAAGAATTGGCAAGTGGCAGTGGAAGCAAAGAGCAGGGGTGAAGGGCAGGAGACAGCATTTCTACTGCGTCAGTAAGCAGCACTTGAAAGTGCCGGCTTCTGGCTGACACTGAGTGATCTTGGAAGCGGTCACTGCAAAATAGGTCCCTCTCAGCCTGTCTGCTCTGTTGAGATGGCTCAGGGCACACTCAGAGACCGCTGGTAAGAAAGACTGCATTTACAACAAGCCTGGGATCAGATCAAGGCTACCACTGAACTTGAGCTTCCTGAAATGAGAGTTGCTCTGAAAAGGCGCTCCTTCTCATGGACACACATCCCAGTGAGAGAGAGTTTTCTCTAACAAAAAGAAAAATATGGCTGTGCACAGGACTGGGCAATTTCCCAAGCAGTCACAGATGTGCAGAGTTTTGTGGGGCTCTGAATTTACTACGAAGGCCTTGTTTGTGGATTTGCCAATATTGCAGACTCACTGCATAAACTGGGTAAGAAAGAAACACAAACTGCAGTGGCATGTGAGATTTAACCACTTCAGAATTAGGGTGTTTTTCTGTCTTGGCAGTTCCAATTTTGAAACCCCTTAGGATGTTTTTAGACCCTGTGGGTCCAGTTGGGGGTCCTTACAGATGGGAGGCTGCTCTGAAACAAAAATACATAGGTTATGTAAATGTGAGGATTTAATATTTAATATGTAATGTTGGAGGTCAATATCAACAATTATATAAGTCATCCAGGGACTTTGTGAAGAGGAGTTCAGAGAGGCAAGTTGCCTACAAATGAGAGAAATAGTGGAATATATAGTAGCATCCTTGCCCTAGAATAAGAAAAGTGCTACAGACAACTTGTTCCAGCTGCCTGGTAGAAATAAGTTTTAAATGTTGCTCTTAAATAGATTGTTCAAGAGAGGCACTCTAGAAGAGAAGAAAATTCCTCTACTTTCATAACATGTTCAGGTTCAAAGTTTCCTGAGGCATGTCCTGAAAACTACTACAGGATCAGATACACTGGAGAAATATAGATACTTCCCAAATTCTCTGCCTTGGATATAACATACTGAGCAACTAGAAAGTCTAATGGCAAATGTTCTCATCTCTGAGTACTGGAGAACAGTCAGTGGCAGTGATATTAAAGAGAAATTAAGTAAAAGGTGGGAAAACTTAACTAGAAATGGTTCTGATACAAGCTGATGATCCTGAATACCTCATAGCTCAGTCCTGAGTTATATGTGAGTTTTGAAACTGCCAGACAATTGGAGAATGCAAAAAATCTTAGACAAACTATCGGAGGATATGTGCTGAGTAAAACACCAGCAAAAAGCAAAAGAAATTTGGCAATAAATGAGCTCTTTGCAATAATTAGGCTGTTGGAATAGAACAGACATATGCAGTAAGGAAGAAGCTGGCTAAGAGTTTATTAGACAAGGGATTAGAAAGGGAGCCCAAGACTTTCTTTCAGTCTCCTGAACTCCGTCTACAAACAGGAACATCCGTGATGAGGGGGAGAGTCTATGACATGGTTTTACATGGCATGTATTGTACAGCTGAGGACTGTAGGTCATGTCATCAGCTGGGAGAACGCAGCAGAGCTTCATTTACTTTCATGAAACAGCACGCAGTCCCCTCCACTGCAGATTTGGTTCCTCTGTGCTCTTCTGCTCCAGTAAGTGAGTGAGTTTTTCCAGCAACTTGTTTTTCTGGGTGTTACTTTTTGCTGTGGGCATTGGGAGGACAGCAAGAGGTGTCCCCCAAGAGCTGACCTTGGAAATAGGAAGACAACTCCTTATACAGCCACCCTTTGCCACATTCTCCTTCACTTGAGGTCAACACAGCATGTTTGTTTGGGGCAGTTCTCTTACATTCTGCAGCAAAAAGGGGGCTTCCTTCTTCACTCCTGAGAGTTGTGTGATGTGTCTAAGACATTTATCTCAGTCTTGGAAAGAAGAATATTTTGTTTACTTTTTCAGATAATGAAAAAAAAAGAAAAGTTGAGATGGATCCTCAAAAGTTACCTTGCCTTGGGCTTATCCCTCTAAAGCATACGGCCAAAATACTGTTGTGAATAGGGTGAATAAAATGTAGCTCCACCTTCTGCAGTGGGAATGGATGAGAGGGAGGGGCTAGGATAAACTAGGAACATGACTTAAAAGACAATGAAGGGCAGAGACCTGCATCCCATACAATACCTCACTGCCAAGAGACTGTGAAGATTTTCTATGGCATCCAAAACTGGGAGGGGTTTTTGTAGGACCAAAGTTACTGAACCATGTCCCTTGAGCTGGGGGAATCTAGGAGGGGAAGAGTCACCCCCAGGAGAGAGAACAGAAGTTGGCAGGCACAGACTGAGGCAGAGTGGTAGGTAGGAAGGGAGTGAGGGTATATCAGGTTTGTAGCACTAGGAGAGAGTTCTGGGGATGAGTGGTCCAGCAGGTGTGGAAAGGAGAAAACTCTGTTTGGATGTAATGTTTGCAAATCAGTATCTCCCCACTCTGAGTCTGTTCAGCAATGTCTTCTGGTACTTCAGGATGCAGGTAGGGGTACTGCTGGGAAACTTCTCCTTACCTAGCCCTGCAGGAGATACTTCCTCAGCTCCTACTGCTTGCTTTGGCAGTTCTTGGAGGTCCCAGGGGAGCTAGGAGGACTTCTGTGCTTGGCATCCTCAAATGCAGTGGAAAAAGGGAAGAGGGTTGCATGCCTGGGAGGGCTGTCCTGCTGCAAAGAGAACCAACAGAGATATAAGCTTGCATTGAGAGTATGTTGCTTCTTAGTCAACAGACCTTGCTCTAATAGCCTGTGGATCAAATGCTACTTCCTCCCCTGCCATATTGCTTACAATATTGCCACATAGCAAATAAACTGAAATTCCAAACTTCACAGGTCATGAACTCTAGGCTGTCAGAGGCTGTGCCAGGGCACATCAAAGCTTAGAACACAGCAAACCTCCCAGAACCAGCAATCACACCCACAGCCTGTGAAGACAACTCACTGCTCCTTCTGCCGGGGCTGTTATCCAGGGAAGCTGAGGAGGATCTGATCTTTAACTCCAGTGGGCTTGGGATCAGGTTTATATTTCTTTTCAAACCCTTGCCGCATGTGCAAACAAGTTGCACTGAGTGGTGTAATCTGAGAGCAAAATTAAATGAAGAGGTGACGCGCCAACTGCTTACACAAAACAAGGGAAGCATTTCCAAATCACAAGCTGCCACAGAGCAACGAGTTTTTACATAATAAAAAAATTAGGGTTTGGATGACTGGTATTCTTCAACAAACTTTTCAGAAATATTTCCTGGAGCAAACCCAAAGAGAGAATCCTCATTTACCCTATTCCTTTCAGAAGTAATTGAATTCACTTGTTTAGGGTTTCTGCCTCCTCCACCTTTCATTCAGTGGCAATGTGAATTCTGCTAATCTCTCTACAAAACAGTCAATCTCCTCTAGTCTCACTAACCATCATTCAGCCACCCAGTAATGAAAAATAGCTTTGATCCTCTCCATTTGCTTCATCTCCAAAAAAATATCTCCATTAAAAAAAACAAAATTAACGGTCTTTTATAAACTTTATAAACTCTTACACCCCAAGGAATGTCTATGATTAGTTCAGTGGAATTTCCCCCCCTCCCTGCAGTGGGTCGTTTTAGAAACCCTGAGAGCTAAGAAGGTTGCAAAAGTGGCTCATAGCTTTGGAAATGGGTATGCAGTTTTAACAGGAGTGTCCAAATGGTTATGCAAGCCATGAATATTAGAGGAGAAGAGGGAAAACACAGGGAGTGGATTAGTAGACGCTTTTTCTGGATACCACATTTACAAGTATATGTGGGTTACAGATTTTTCAGCTGTCCTTCTGCATGCAGCTACCCAGTGCTGTATTCACACCATAATGTCCTTGGATAAGCAGGATGATGCTTTTGATATCTATTTGAGGAGCGGATCTGAAAACCATCTCCCCGGGAAATTATATTATTTGTCAATCATCTATCTACAAGCCAAAAAATTTCCCCACATTTTTTTTTCAGAGCAGCTTACTGCAGCCTGTCCATCTTAATTGAATGTATACTTTTCTACTGGTTCATTTTCAAATATGAATTTTCACAGCAATCAGCAAAAAATAAAACCTGTTCTGAAAAAACACACTCACATTCCTTCTTTGTTCTTCTTACAAAAATTTCAGAATTGTGGAAGGTGTGGAAAATACTGTACTTCTGTCTGAGAGGAGATAAATAAAAATTAATTCCTCCAAGTCCTCACTTTTTCCAGTTCTGTGGAAGTCACAAACACAGTAATTTCTTCACTGGTGAAAGTAGGTACTTTTTCTTATTTCCATTCATTCCTTGGAAGAGAGTACAGCCAGCCTCATTAGGCACAAATCTCTGTTAATTTCTGTGATGAATTTACAGGCTAATTTCCTCCTGCCTACTATTCTGAGACATCAGATCATGAGATCTGCTGTTGTAAAGTACTCTGTAACACCTGGAAAAAAGTTACTGTGCTTTGAAGTCATGTAGCACTCTTCAGGAGAGAATCGCAAACACTTGGAGCTAGATCAAGGGAACGCTGCAAGTGAGTCATTTTACTTGAATGAAACACACTTCCATTCCCCACACAAATATGTGTCTATATGTGTGCTTTTATTTTCCTAGACACATTAGTTTTAGTTATTTACCCATTTGTGCTCCAGATAATTACATGCTGCGGATTCAATTGGATGCAGATTTATTCTTCACTTCCTGTCCTAAATTCTCTGCAATTAAACAGCTGCTGTATGCTTGGTGTAATAAATTTACACAAAATCTGGGATGGCTTGGCATAGCAGAAAGGTTGTTTGGCACGGGCTTAGGACAGCCACATTACGTACAATTGGCAACCCCTGAGCAGGTTATGCTTTCCCTCCCGAATGAGAATTGCCCTACTGCAACCAGAACAGACCATTTGCATGACAGAATTGTTTACAAATTTATAACTTGTTTTACTTGGTTGCTTCGAATATTCTGTCCCAACCCAAAAAAGAAAATTCCTTAGCTTTTCTGAGCTAAGACTTTGAAAGACCTAGTTGGAAAGGAATGAGAAGAATACATTCTTCTGAAAGCCTCTGTCTGCACTTCATTTTGTCAGGTGGAGCTTTCTTTCCCCACTGATCAGAAGGGTGAGAAATAGAGGAGGGGCCCTTTTCACATATTTCTGGATATATCACAATATTTTGGACTATCCATGCAGTGTCCCCATCTCCTATGGCATTTGTGGCCTCAAATGACTGTGGTCTGTGTGCCAGCATGAGCAACACAGTTCTTTCAGGGGAGCAGATGTAAAGTCTGCACTAGTGGGGCCTGCAGACTGGAATTAGAGATGTACTTCTGTTTGTGAGTTACCACACGTGTCTTTTTGTTTCCTGATACCTTCTGCATAATGAAGTCAATGAGAGTTAAACTCCTCAGCTGTGATTCACATATTCATTAATCTCCCGCAGTAACAAGCACAAATTTTACAGCGCATACAGTGCGCTTATTACCAGTGTAAACAACTCACTGCATCCAAAAAAAAAAAAGAGTTGCAGGAATTAGGTCCCATTGTATTGAACTGAAGGGAAGAAGGGTTAGAAAAATATGCTACGTGCTGTCACTTAGGCTGTGATCTGGTTATTGCATGGGAGTAATTCTGGATCTCAGAGTGAGAGCTGGCCCCACGGTTTCCACAAATGTCCTTGGGTTTTTCTAAGGTCCTGCAGGAATTAACAGAGATTTAGCAAAGCGTGGGAGCTGCTAAAAGCCACCTAGAGAAACAACATTTGAATGCAAGACAAATTATTCATTTAATTTATGAATTCGGGGATGAAATGATGTCCAGGCAAAAGCAGAAAGCAGATCATATTGGGTTTCTTTAGCAGGAGTTCCCAAGGTAGCTTGCTTTCCAGAGATTACCCCACAGGCTGACTTTTGGAATCACATGCAGAGGCATATATCTGTCCCAAAGGGCTCTGAAGGCATTTCTGTGCTGTATTCACTCCTAATCTTTCTCCACAGAGTTGCACTATTGCGGTTCTCTTCAGAAACCCATATGTGGTACCTGTGCAGTGGCAGGACTGCAGATGCCTCTGGGATTAAAAGGAATGTGACGTGCCCAGGATAATCTTTCTTAGGAAAGACTGAAGAAACTCACTTCTTTTCGAGAAGAAACATCCATTTCTTTATTACCACTCTTCCACAGCCTGTGGCTGAGAATATCCTTCCCTGGGAATATCCAGGTTGCTTTGGCTTAAGTAAACAAGTCAAGCACCCTCTTGGCCCCTGGGTATTTGTGAAAGGATCGTTTTCCATTTTCCAAACCATTTTGACTCAGGTACTGCTAAGGTTATAGAGGATTTTCCCCTTTTCCTCCCCTCCCCCCACTGAGTTGAAGAGGAACAGGATTGGACTCAAGTTATGATACAATTTTTCTTGTGTTTTTTGCTCCTCAAAGGTTCAACTTCAACCCACATTTTCTTCTTGCTGTGAAATGAAGTCAGAATTATCAAGGCTTCTGGTCTAGCTCGGAGGGAGCTCTGAACCAGATAAAAATACTGTGGGGATGGGAGCAGGTAACAGGTTATTAGTTTGAGGCTGCCTATAAAGATGCATGGAAAGGAGAATCTCTGCGAATGAGGCTGACATGTTTAGTGACATAAAGAGGCTTGACTGTTAGTTTCTTTTTTTTTTCTTCTTTCTAAATGACAAGACAATTCCACCTCTGCTCTCGTCCAATTCACAGAATCTCAGAATTAACTCTAAGCCATCCCCTTCCCCCTAGATTCTTGGTGTTTCTTCTTTTAGAGGGGAAAAGAAAAAAAAAAGAAGAAAAAAGAAAAGGAGAGAGACATTTTCTTTCACACAAGCCCTCAGAATTACAGTTCATGAACTATTCAGTAAACTGACCGGCATGAACCTCCCTTCAACGGCCTAATCTAAGGGGTGGATCTATGTGTTTTGTTGCTTGTCAAAAACAATCACTGCTCGGCCCATTACATTTACAGCACGTCGTCCTTTAATTGGTGTAACACACTGAGGGCTGAAAGGAAGAAAGTCCTACAAAAGCCCCCGAGTGAATGAACCCTGACTCACACAAAAATACTCTTCAGAAGTTCAGAGCTGGGCACTAACAAGGGAGGTAGAGAGTTAGTTTGAAAAGGGGTTAAGTTCAGAAATGTGCCACCTTGAAGACCCTCCCATCAAAGCCATGATAGCATTGACAAGACGCAGGGGAAAAAAGTTAATATTTTGGCCTTTCGAGTTTGAAGGGAATGCGGGGAAGGACTGGAGATTCCTTTCGGCTCCCCTTCCCGGTCTAACCTTTTTCACTTCGGGGCCGCTCTGATTGTGTCTTTCTACTGCTTAAGGAAAATACTAGAGAAAAAAAAAAGAGAGAAAGAAAAGAGCCTTACGAAAAGTAAAATGCATCCCGGGCCGGGTCGGGCCGGGCCGCCGGAGCGCCGACCTGACCCGGGACAAAGCCCGTGCTCCCCGCAGAATGTCTCCTCCCGCCCGGTCCCCTCCCAGCGCCGCTCTCCCCGGCCCCTAATGATTAGGTTAATTAACAAAATCGATGTTTAAACGCCCGAAGCCACACTTCAGGGGGAGGGGGGCCACAGATGCCGGACCCCGCCGCTGCTGCCCAACGCCCCGCGGCGGGACCGGCCCCGCGCCCCGCCTGCCCCGGGCACACCGGGGGCAAAGGGGCTCGGCGGGGCCGGGATGGGGATAGGGCCAGGGCCGGGCCCAGGCCGCCGCGCCCCTGCATCTTCTCTCCAGCCATGTACCTCCCCTGACTCCTCCTTCTCCTTCTTCCTTTTTCTTTTCTTTCTTTTCTTTTTCTTTTCTTTTCTTTTCTTTTCTTTTCTTTTCTTTTCTTTTCTTTTCTTTTCTTTTCTTTTCTTTTCTTTTCTTTTCTTTTTTCTTTTCTTTTCTTTTCTTTTCTTTTCTTTTCTTTTCTTTTCTTTTCTT
>VYZS01045010.1:0-13874 GCA_013400695.1 Neodrepanis coruscans
AAGCATTCCCCTTACAGCATCAAGGCCACTACTTTCTGGAGCAATATCTGTGCTGATCCCGCAGCAGAATGCACAGGAGGCAGTGGAAGAGCATGAGTGTCAGGAGCAGAGAGCAGAGATCTAGTAGAACCTGAAACTAGGTGTTAGTACCCAATATCTTGATGTCAGGTCATGGTGGAAATGGCAGAATATGAGTTTGTTCCGTGGACCTGTAAGTGGTATCTAAGGAGTAATAGTTGCCTTAGTATATAGTAGTTGTAGTTGTATGTTATAAATTAGCCAATTTAATTTTAGGATATGTATACCATTTTTGTCACTAGTTTTTATTGTCTGTACCAAAGAAATAAAACATTTGAAGTTTAAAAAGAAGAAACTTTTGTAGGTCACCTTTTTCATCTTTTCAGCAATTCTGAATTGTTCCCTGCAGTACATTCTCAACTTCTTTGTCATTTTCCAAATTAAAAACAAAAGCAATGTGTGCAAAAATATTAAATTAACATTATTTGACAATAAAGTAAGTTACATTTATATTGAATTCCTCAATTAGCCATGTAAAGCTTCCTTGGGACTATTATGTTATTAAATCAGTAACATACTTTTATGTTGCATTAAAGATATATAGGAAGTTTGAGTTAAGGAAACACCACTTTAATTTTCTTTTCAAGTTCAGAAATTGTGGAATGATTTTGGTTTTTTTTATAAGAGGACACAGAGTGATAGCACTAGAAACTGATTTTGTTTATATACAAAGTTGGAGTACACATAGAAGGAACTGAACGTTTCTTCTCCATGACGATGTGCAGCTACACTTTTCTTCATAAGTTCTTTTCAAATACAGTACCTCTTTTCCTACCTGACAAAAGAATTTTAATTGAATTTTGTGAGTTCTGCACCCACTTAAGTTATTGTATGGCAAACAGACACAACATTTAAGCTATTTTGCTTCAACACTTAACCTTTTTGGTTTTGTCTTTAGTGCTATAAAATTCACTTGTGTTTAAACAACTTATAAATTCCAAGTAGAAAGCTATGCTGCAGTTATGCAGTAAGATTAACTACCTGAGATCAGCATTGGATGGTCTTGATCTTTTCCAAATACTGTCAAGGAAGACGAAGTTAAAAACTTTGGAGAACTTATTTGTACCAACATTCACTACTGAGATAACTATCCAGTATGATAAAAAAAAAAATCAAAAAGACCCCTTTACAAGGCTCAAGACTTCACAGAATGGCCTCTTGTCAAAAATTTTGTGTGGTTCTTCTTGGCAAATGTAGGAATACCCAGGTTGTAATTTCCACCTAACTCACCCAAGGAGGACACCTTTCACAAATGGCAGTAATAAAGTGATCACATGTATACAGAGATGTTTGGTGTATTTAATAAAACTTCTCTCTAAACTGATTAGTGCAGTTTCTATTTGTGCGAACCTAAAATAAAGGATAAGTCTGCCAACAGACACTTAATTTCTAGCAGCAGGTGAGTACTGACGGGATATTCTTCTCATCCAGCTGAACTTAAAAGAAAAATAGATAAGAAATTCAGTCTGAAGATGTCAGTCTTCCTCTATCTGTAAGCAAACAGTCTTCAGATTTATTTATGAGAACCAATTATTTTTTACCAATCTCAAAAGTTAAATAATGGATCTCAAAATGGACCATCTGATGGATCTTACACGACAATGACATAACTTACCCTATCAGGACGTACAGGATTTGTAGACAGAATATTAAATTTTGGATTCTTCCAGAGAAAATCAGATCAATTCAATGGAAGAATAAGTTATTTCCAGTACTGTAACAACTAACACAAGCTCAACACATGCTAAAAGGAATTAAACAATTTTTTCCTTCTGGTTAAATTTTTATCACAAGTCTCCAAACTTGATCTTTTTTTTGTTACAGACCAGAAATAGAATTATCATCTAAGCATTACCATGAGTTCTAGTAATTCTGACTTTGTTGAAGCCTGTGTACTCTTAAGATCTCATGAGAATACCCATTGTCAAAACATTTCCAGCTTTAAAAGTTTGAAATATACTTCTTAGATAAGAACAAACATTTTAATTATTATTGTGAAGCATGTGAGGTTCATGTATAACTATTATTTTCCCTCAGTTCAGATGGAAAAAAGACCCGATTCTACACAGAACTGGCTCATTTCTTTTTTTTTCTACTTCATTTTTAACCTTGCTAAGATTTAGCTTGATGCTTAAAACACATTAACACCCCCCTTCACCTGCAAACGAAAATATAAATCTGATCATAAACATGAGACTACAAAACTGGTGGAAGAGCGCTTTTAGACACGATTCTGTTGGGTTCTCAGTGCCAGATGTGTGCTTTCACAACACTCACTTTCATAAGTGAAATTGTCTCTTGTTCATACTCAAGTAATAGAAAAAAGTAAATAGGCTATGTATAGCCTATATCCTTTGTAATTAATCCTATTTGCCAACTTATTTTTACTATGTTCTAGTAACTCCTGAAGGACCAATAATCAGGCCAAGATGCATATTATAAATTATCTTTTTGTATGATGATCTTGCAGGTTTGGTAGATCAGCTGGTACAAAGTTCTCACAAATATTGAAGATCCTGGTGAATTCTTTTCCTTTTTATTTTTCACTTCCAATTGTTTATTTCAACTAAACAACTTACTAGTTCCACCTATTCCAGCTAATAATTCCCCCACCCTCCCCCCCACCAAAAAAAAAAAAAGAAATCTAGGTTTTATAATCTCTAGGTTTGTCTACTTGCCATATCACTGGGCTATTATTCATCCTTTCATTCTTTAAAATAAAGGATTGCCTTGGCTTGATAAACCCTGGAGAACAGTGAGAGAGTTGAAACTTTATAGCTATTCTTGTCTCTACAAAAACATGAGGAAAATTATCTATTTCCATATTCTAAGTTGTAAATCTTACATGATAAATGGCTGAAATAATGTATAACTTTGTTTATTTTACTTTTTCCTTCTTCCTAAGCTGTACTGCTCAGTAATATAACTAGTTTCACGGTCCTTTCAGGAGTCAAATTTTTAAGATGAAACAATGCATAGGATTTTGGAGTAGTTGAAATGACCTTGCTGCTGATTTCTACATAATACAAATCCTCTCCTGCACATACACTTGTTTCATTCCATGAAGTAACATGGTGTAAGTATGCATTCATTAGTGTCAGGTAAAACAAAGCAGAAGAGGAACTACCTAATGAGTTCATAAGACATTCCACTTAACCACTCAAAGGAACTTTGCATCACCTTTCCCAGGATTGTATCTCTGCTATGCTTTAACTTTTAACATTTTCCCACTGTAAGAAGAAAGGACCACTGTTTAAAATAATTGTATTGGTATGGTAAGTAAAAATACTTCGGGTTATTTCCCTTCACTAACACCTAAAACTGGAGATAGGTAAACAAACAGGAGGTTATTCTGGGCATAAGAAGAAAAAAGCCACAGATACACTATTCAGACTATGGATCTGAAATACTTTAACATTTGGTATACAAAGACGGACAACATTCCACGTAAGAGTATTCTGACAATGTTTTCCAAAGTGTTCTTGCAAAGAACATCATATTCAGCTAGAAGCTTTCTACTGTGTTTGACTCATCTCCTTCACAGTTAGTAGTTTCTATAACTGATATTTGTATCCACAATATACCTATAATGACAATAGCAATTAACAAGCAATAAAGAGGGAGCAGCAGATAAACTTTTCACTGTTTATCTTGGCTCTCACTAAGCCTTTGCAACTCCAGTGCTGCAGGATGGTGTGCCGGCAAAATGTTTAACAGGCATCTTGAGAATGCCCTCTCCCCAGCACAGCAATACCCCTCAAATTAGTTAGATGAGTATGACGATATTCCTTATATTGTTACAACTCTTTATAATTCACAGTTTGTTCTGAAAAAAAAAAAAAAANTCTCCCCAGCACAGCAATACCCCTCAAATTAGTTAGATGAGTATGACGATATTCCTTATATTGTTACAACTCTTTATAATTCACAGTTTGTTCTGAAAAAAAAAAAAAAAATCAAAAAGGAGAGTATATTCCATGAAAAAAATAAGTAAGATTCTGTAAACCAACTGCAGGTTTATAAGATTTTATTAACCATTGAATAGTGAAATTTTCTGTACAGTTACCACCTCTGCATAGAAAAGGGTTGCTCAGTTCCAGAATTTTGTGATGTTTTCCACAGTATTTTTAAATTAAATTAGTGTGTTCAACACTTAGTCTCAAAAACATTGTAATTTCTCTAGCATTTGTTAATAAGTATCATTTAATTACCACTGGAAGCAGTAGAAGAATTTGGAAACTCTTAGAGGAGAGAAGAAGTGAATATATGGAAGATTTTTTTGAAGCAAATAATTGCAGATTATTTATTCAAGGCATTAAATCTAATCTGAAATCTAAATCTAAGAGTCATTTCACTTCCGTAATTATATCTTGTAAAACAGAAAATATTAATGATTATCTGTTATCTGCCATTAAAAAAAGAAATCACAGTATATGGTGCAGTACTTAGAGAGGGAGGGTTGGCAATGTGCTTTTGTTTTCTGTTTGTTTGTTGTTTTGTGAAAGGAAGACAGAAATTAATTCCTTACATATCATTGTTTATAAAAGATTGGAAGTTATCCTCGTCTGAGAATTTAACACAGATTTATTATGACCTGAACTCCCTTTTTAAAATACTGATTTGCCTGGAATGTATTGGTGCACTCTGAGGTCACTGTAAGTCCCTTTGACATGACATAGTTCATGTGTTTACTTCAGCCTGGTAAAACCAGACAAACAGATATTTTTCTGTCATCCAAGACATCTTTTTAGGAAAAGAGGAAACAAATTTCACTGTTAGTGTCACCATCCGGAAAATATGGGTGCAAAAAGAAAACCCCACAACAACTTCATGTTTCCACTTCTAACTGTACATAAGATTTTCTCCTGCAAAATAAAAATAAAGTTAAGGTTATACAAATTATCAATGTGATAACGACTTCCTGGGCCTGATTCACTGCCTACTTGCCCCAACCCTCCCTTACTTTTACTATTTCTCCTAGATAATAAGCCTTCCACCACTAATGTTATAAAGTAGTAATTGTGCCTAATTGGTAGGGAGGTGACAGACCATTCTGGTAATGTTGTGAAACTGTAAAGGAGGAGTGAGAACATTCACGGACCCAGCAGTAATTATCCACTCATTTGGTCTTTTTGTGTGGGGAAAACTCATTATAGCCCTTAAGAAACCTCAGAATAAAAGAGAGAAAGCAGGTAGGAGGTAAGCTTAAATAATTAGTGTTTAGCAGTTTGGGGGTTTTTTTTGCTTCTTCTTTTCTTTAATTCACAGAAGAGGATTAGGGAAGGAGAAATGTGATGAGTGTTACATTTGGGATCGGTGTACCATTGCCTTTTTAGTGAATTTTACATATTTGAGAGAAAATACAAATAATTTACAAGGCACTATGGGAAAAATTATAGATGTCACTGGTCCTCTTTGAGTAGGACAACTATAAGTTTTAACTTTATGATGTTAATCTTAAAATTTTAATCTTATGCAGTTTGGGTATTTTATAAAATTAAATTTCAGATTGAAATGGATTTTTTAACTTTAGTTTTCCAGTTATTTTGTATTTTTACTGAATATCCAAACACGTATTTCAGTCCAAAGTGTAATCTTTTACATTTCTAGAAAGAATATAATCCAGATTTTTCTCATCTCTTTTGTTTTGGTGGTTTTTTTTTTTTTTTTTCAATATAAACTAGCTAAGGAAATATCCTTGAAAGGCCTCATTTCAGATTTGAAAATTGGGATCAGTTTGGGCAAGGAGGAATCACTTATTATCCCAGCGTAAGAAACTATACAGATTATCTTTTTCTGCTGAATGGTTTGGTGATAATTTACGATAGAAATAAGCAAAATCTCTCCATTAATCCTCAATATTTCTCAGCTCTGTAGTTTTATGATTCATTTCCAATCATTAAGGAAGTATTTCCTGAGAATGACCAACAGAAGTAACTATTGTGGTCTTTTTGAAAACAATCAAGTATTTTGAAAATTTGATTAGATCCAGCTCATAAGCTATAAAAGCATAAAATACTTCAGAGACAGCATACCAAATGTTAGCAACAGAAATTAAAATTAAAAAGGTTGTTCTTCTCATCCTCTTTACATAGTTCTTTGATCAAGCATCTTATTAGTCATCTCTTTACATAGCTAATACTACATTTTAGTTTCCTATGGGACTATCATAGAAAGAATTAATAAGTATCTACGTTAGGAAATGTTTCCTAATTTTTAGTCTAAACTGCCTTTTGCTCAATTCTTGTGTGTCCTTGTACTATTCTCTCTCAGTTCCTTCCCTTCTTTTTTTTATGTTTGAATTCCAGATCCTAGTTGAAGTTGAATAGATTTAGTTTAGCTTTATTTATAAGAATTACTGAAATTAGATTTATAGAACTAGATTTTGCCTAATTTAGTCATGATTATAATTATTTTTTTCTTTAAGGAGCTAATATTTTAAGTGCTAATTCTAATAGTATTTAACTAGTACCATATATTTAACAAGTAATTATACTGCATTTAATGATAAGATTTCTGTTTAGTGTCTGAAATTCATACTAACTATTCACTTTCATCTAATATGTCTTCTTTCTCGGTTTTCTCCACCTTGTCTACACAACCCAGGGTTTCAGGAATCCTTTAACCTGGGTATCCTGGTTTTGGTCTAGATGGGTGGCATAGTTAATTCATCAAATCAGCCCTAACCATCTGTTTAAAACACTAGTCAGTATGGGGAGATTCTTGCAAGGTAAGTGGAGGAAAGCATTATTTTCAATCAATTGAAGAATGTGGTTTTGAAGTGTAAAAAAAACCCACTAGTTGTAAAGTATTTCGAAAGGACTGAGTTGAAAAAAGGAAGTAGGATATGATTAGGGAGGAAATGACCACAAGGGCAGAAGTTAGAGATGACAAATATTTATTATTTTTTAAGTAGATTAGAAAATGGCAAGCAAATATACTAGTCTCTACTAGATGAAGTTGACATATTTCCTTGTAATTTAGAGAAAGTAGAAATATCTAAGAAATGTTTAGGAAGGAAAATCTAAATAATGTATTCTTATCATATGGCAGGGAATTTACTTTTCCTTTCAAGAATAATGGAGAATATGATAGCCAATGCCAAACAATATATTTTAATAGAAAAACAATTTAGCTCACATTCAGTTTTGTAAATCTTAAAAAATCAGGAAAAAAACTAGAATATGGAAAGAAACCTAACCTAAGATAAACATTTTGATTTAAATATCTCTATACCTTTTAAGCTCATATGATTCTTATGGAATTAAGGACAAAATTAATGAGATATTGAAGGAGGGTAGTGTGTCAACCAACATGGGTTTATGAAGAGTAGACCTTGTCAAAATAATATTCTTACAATATCTCATATTTTAGGATTTTTTCTAAAATATACTTAATAATTTTTGGGCCTGCTATGGATCAATATTCTTCATTTGGCTGCAGGAATAAAATACGAATCAAACACAAAGTATAATTGTAGTTCACTGATTACACCTTGATTTACTCTTAAAACAAACAAACAAAAAAACTCTGAAGACAATTTTTTCCCAAATAAGTTTGATTTTGTTGGAACTCAGATATTAGTTATTAGCCCAATGCAATTTAATATTGTATTGATCATAAACAGATGAAAATACAAAAACATTAGCAATAGACTTTACTGATGACAGAAAGATTGGGAAAGCAGTAAATAATAGACAATGTATTATCATGACAAAGTTAATTCTCTATGCATTTGTATACTAGACAGAAATAAACAACATGTTTCAATGCAGCCAAACATAGGGATTGCAACACTGATGCAGTCAGAGAGCTAGTTCCTGGGAAGTGATAATTTATAATATACAAAAGCACTGATAGGCTGTTGAATGGACAAGAGCTTGTAAAACCATGCATGGGCTACAAAAGCTGATGTGCTTCATGGTGCTTTTGAGGAGGAAATGATAAGTAGTCATAATGAAGAGGTCTTTTTCTGATGTAGCTCATATAATCTTAAATATCACCACCTAAATAATTCAGTTACTTTATCCTATGAGAGGCTTGACAGCATAGTCACTGATAGCTATAAATCATTATTGTCTCTGAGGAAATACAAAGTTTACATCACTCAAAGCATCTATTCCTTCTCATGAAAAAAAAAGAAAAATCTACCAAATCTCATTCAGGGCCTAAATGACATAGAAAAGATACTTCCAGGTGTTTTTCTAGGCTGGATTGGCCATAAACCTGAGACATCTAATGAACTACTTAATGGCAATACCCTCATTCACTTATACAAGTAAAATGAAAATAAATGTTAAAGAGATAAAAAATAAAACAAACAAACACATGAAACAAAACCCCATGCAAATTAAAATCCAATTTCCAGAAGCAGTAGGAAACTTTATTTTTGCATGTGTTTTGATTTTCTTTCCAGGGATTAAAACTGTCTGAATCTTATTAATAAATTATACTAGTCAAAAAAATTGACATTCAGACTAAAAGTTTGGAAATAGTGTTTCTTATGAAAACTTCAATTAAAAATAATAATTGTAAACTAAATGTGAGAAAAAACCTTATTTTCTTTCTTCAGAATTTTCAGTCAAATCCAGGGACAATCATTCAGCAACTTTAAATTCTACGTGGCCTTGCGCATATGCAACAAACAATTCATCCATAATTCACCACTTGAAACTACAAGTTAAAACTGGGTTAGTAAAATAAACCATGTGCTATTGTTTTGGATTCAATCTGAGTGAGTACAATAATGATAGGTCTTAACCCAAAACCTTTGAAAGAAGACTGACAGAAAGTATTAAAAAAAACCCCAAAAAACAGAAGAAAACTTGACTTCTGCGTCACTATACCCGGAATTTGAAATGTGATCTCAGCTTGATAACAAGTATGTTTATGAAAAAAAAAATTTTAAAAAAAAGCTCATTAATAAAAATAGGATCAGATATCTTTAAAAAATAGTTACAAGTCTTGGAACAAATAACCAAACAATTAAAAAAATAGCCTACAATCCTAAATATAAATAAATATTATTTGAAACAAAACCCTAAGCATAAATAAATATTATTTGAATATTTTCTCTGAATTTTCTCTTAAATCAGACACAAAATTACTAGCCACGTAGGCCCTATTCTCTCTAGCAATACCACAGCTGGATCCTTTACTTCATATTTAATTATCTTCATATCAACTTCCAGCCAAAAAGAACTGAAAATGTTGCCCCCTAAAACTTTCAGTAAGTAGAAGCCTATTACATAAACATATTGCAAGTACAGATCTTTACATTAAAGATCTGTAATTATCTTACCACGCCACAGCACTATTTGACGTGTAGTAAGTGTGTTCATGGGTAAGTGCAGCTTTAAATGGTGTGGTTGAATTACATTCTGCCTCAATGATCCATGGTCATACGAGCACTTTGAACACAAATTTCATATTTACCCAGTTGAACACTGAGTCTACTTATTTAGGCTTAGATATGCATCTCTAAACATTCACATGGAAACTTCTCTGTAAAACACAATCCTTTATTTTTTGCCATTTTCTCACTTTGAATTTCTAATATATAACTTTTAGAAGAGGGTTTTGGACAAAAAAGAGGTTTATGCACAAAAAATTGTCCTCAAATTTCTGACCATTGAGTAAAATGTAGCAATATTAAACACCATTGTAATACCGTACTAGAGTGGTAAGGAGAATTCGTATAGGGAACTGCAAAATAATTCAAATTATACTTTTTTTTTTTTTTAATTGTGGAAAATATTGGCAATGAAAATATGTTGGGGCATTATCCTGTTGGAAAACTTAACTCATTAGAGGAAAATAGAGGGATGGTTTGGCAAACTCATAATGGCCAAAGAGCTTTTTCTCTGATTCTACCTCTAAAACCATCATGTTCAGTGGTGACAAAGCAACAGATTTGTGGCCATATCTCTATACTCCACCGCAATCAACAATGGTAAAAGTACCATCAGTACTCAGGACCATGGGAACTCTCTGTCATCACAAACTTCTTACATTGCTTCTTACTCTTAATCCAAGATGCATTCATTGGAGCATTCTCTGTCTGAGAACTGGATGTGTGGGCTCACAAATCAGACTGTGCTTCAGAGAAGACAGAAACTAAACATATTTGATGTAAGAATCCAATCATTCGGACTTGCTGTTTCAAGAGCCATTTTTTGAAACCAGGTGTTTTATCTATTTTTTTTTAAGTAGTGTTGAAATGATTTTACACCCTGATGTTTCACTGATTTTTTTTTTTGTTTGTTTGTTTGGGGTTTTCTTCCATTCAATTACAATAACCAAACAGGCAAAGAACAGTGGTTTAAGTGGAAATCCAGTTCCCCTGAATTTCTACTTAGCAGATGTCAAGGAGGTGCTGAGTTTGGGGTTCCACAAATATATTAACTATTGGATGGTAGAACTGCAACACTTAAAAAACCCAACAACTAACAATCTTTGGAGTTCAGAAAAGACTCACCTAATTTGTAGTATATAAAAGAGAGACAGATTTCTCATACTCTCTCCTATTTTGATTAATGTTATTAGCCATAGAAATGGAAATACAACCAGTATGTTTACAAATTTGAAGCCAGAATTCTTGTATGTTGGGTAAATTAAAATGTATCTGTCAGAAAGTGAAATAAGACCTATAACAGGAGAGAGGCTGGGTAACAAGTAAATGGAGAATTTGACTTTTTGATTATCTGTAAGAAATGTTAATAAAATAGAGAACTAAATTTAAATACATTCTAGTTATATTTCTAGTTGATGCGTGTAAAATATATATGGTGTATAAATAAATTTAATGTATTACTTTGTATACACATATTTATATACACCAATAAAAATATGGATCATTCTACTTTTCTATGAATATGGAAATAAGTCCCAGGATATATTTCTGATTTTCTTATATCTTCTTATATTCAGCTTTGTGAACTTTTTACCTGTACATGTGGCTCTTTTCAATATTATTCTTGCTGTGATTAACAGATCTTGTACAGCAAAACGCAGGTTTTGCTGAAAATAGCTAATTTTCCTGGGCATTGGTCCTGAGCCACTATAGCTAGGCTGGTTTCTCTGCTTGAATTAAAAAGATTAGAGGTTAGATATAAAGAAAAAGGTAGATCCTTGCAATGTCATGTGTTTTCTTTTCACAAAAGTGCCCTTTTCCTGTGTGTTTTTGCCAGTTTTTATTATTAAATTTTACTTTATAAGAACTGTTCTTATAGGCTAAAGTAGGATTCTATAAGTGGAATGCTTTCATTTAGATATTTTAATTTTATATCGCATTACAGAATTCCACTTTAAAGGTGATATCCCAGAATCTGTCACAACTTCAGTTAGTATTTATCACTGCTGCTCTTCATGCAGGCCAAATGGTGGTGTCCAACTAGGCATGCTGTCCTGTGAACTGACTTGTTATATTAATTTTAATAAAGGCTTGACAATGTATAATACTTGATTGTTAAAACTAACTTTTTATTCACAAATCAGAATTAGACCTCTAAAAAAAAATGTAATGAAACATTTGTAATAAAAATTTCAGCTGTGAGAACAAAGTAACTTTATTCACTTACACAAGCTCTGTTTTTTTCTGTAAAATTCTGGTTTCAATAGATGTTAAGATCTACCATAAAAAATATGTGATAACATCTGTCCACATCCTTATTTTAAACACAGAGAATTTCCATGGAGTGTCCCTGGCTATGCAATCTGAAACTGCACTATTTAGAGTATTTGAGGTTTTTCGAAAGGCCCTTCTAAAACACTGAAAAAACATTAATATGTAATGCTTTAATATGTAATGGAAGAACTATATACCAATACAATTTTTTTTTAATTAAAGTGAAATTAAGGCAGGCTGATCAGAAGTAAAACCCTATTTAAACAGAAATAGACATAGAGTAAATCATCCTTCTCATTTATTATTCATGTTGAATAGTAAATTATTCTATTACTAATTTGTGTTCAATTTATATTCTGAAAGACCACTGATGGGTCTTACCCACTTACCCAAAAGTGGGTCTTTTCTTTATCAACAATGTTGATATAATTTTGGAGAAAATTCAAGTCAGATATTATATTAAATATTAAATCAAATTATATTAAAATTTTGGGTCCAGATACAAATTTAGTATAATTCCAGTAAAATCAATCAACAAGATTATCCTACTTTAGTAAGCACAGGAGGGTGTGTTCTTGAAAATGCAAACCCAGTGGAATCTGTTTATATCCCTGAACCTTTGAATGAAGCGGAAAAAAAAAAAGTGCAAATGATATAAAGCAAACCTGTAATAGACCTGTCTATCACATAGTCCCAGACACTGAAAACCTCTTTTCTTTAAATGGAAAGAACACCTGTATAATTTCAGACATATTTGTCTATAAGTCTCACCCTAAACTATGCTCCATAATTTAGTGATCTAATTTTAAGTTAATGCATAAAAGTACTCTTCATGTCCTCAAAAATTTATCTGAAGCAGGCTATATTTTAAAACCTACTTTAAGGCCAAATCAGAATGAACTTTTAAAAGCTCAAATTTTCATAGAGGCACTGAAAGCTGCCTTGTAGAGACCACATTTCTCTCTGGCTGTCAAAATACTATACAAGATACTGCAGTAAATTCTGAGTCAGAGGCATATCTTCAAATAAGTAGATACCTCTAAGCATGTGAATAATTCGAATGAAATTAATTACAAGAATATCTTCTCTGAAACAGCAGAAATATTTAAATGCTTTTGTTAATCAGAGGCTGACTTTCTAAAGTTAGAAAAACAACATCTTTTTAAAATTCTCATGATAATAGGAAATTTATGTTATTTACTTCACTGGGATTTAAAGTGGGACTCAAAACAAGTAGGATGGATTGATTATAAGTTACCTTTTATGCAATCTTAATAGAAATATGTAGGATACATGTGATGTATGATTTTTGAAGAGCCAGTAAAAAAAGATAGACATGCTTTTTCAATATTTTCCATACATACTAGTACACAGAAGGGGAAATAAAAAGTAAGTTACCCATACCCTTTTTTTTTTTTTTTTAAATTTTCATAACAAAGTTAACATTAAGGATTTTTTTAATCAGAGTTTTGAAGTGTACAAATGACCTCAGATCCATCTCAGTTTATTCTAAATGCCTATCTTGGGCATGGAAATCATGTAGTTCTTACAGTCTTAAATTGTGTCTGCAAACCAAAGGCTGAAACTTTCAACACTTAGGTGAATTCAATCTGAAACTTTTCATTTTTTTATGTTGACTGCATAGGGGACTCAGGTCAATGAAACTCCTATTCTAGGCTTTTCACTTGGCACCTGAGGCTAGGTAGCCTGAGTCTGGACCAATTTATTTTATTCTCTTGCTGGAAAGAGACATACAAGGATAACAGGGACACCACAAAATTCACTTTTACATATAATGCAATCTCCACATTACTTAGTGCCTTATCAATGTCTCTCACTGGCTCAACTTGCATTGCCCACCTTACCCCGTTATCCTACAAGACCTACAGCTCATCAACTCTATTTTTCTGACTGAAGTATTGTGCACAGTGGAGGTGCTCACAAACCAGTAGAAATACAAAACATTTATTACTAAAATAATTTTAGGTATTATACTAAATTCATTCAGATTATTATTTCTGAGAAGCCTTTCCACTCACCTCCTTCAACTCTTCAAGTGGTGAAAACTAATGCTAATCCAGATTTAATTTTCAGGGATGTTCAGGTTTGTCTGTGTATCAGTCAGAGACATCGGTTTAAAATAGATAAAGACACTGTCCTGGTTTTGGAC
>VYZS01045016.1:9656-20783 GCA_013400695.1 Neodrepanis coruscans
TTTTTGCTTTACAAAATGCATGAGGAATACTACTCAACATCATGGAATGTGGTCTTTAAATTCAGAATTTAAGGAGCATTTTACTATTTTTCATTTAAAAGACAGCAAAAAGAGGATCAAAAAGAACCCTTGAGAAGTTTAGCCCGAGACTGAGTAACAAGGTTACTTTATAAAGAATTTAGTGAAGGACCTTTTTAAATTTTATCAAAGTTTTGGGTAGAAATTAGGAAAAATGTCTGGATTAAACTGTTTTACTTCTCTGCTATTCAGTAAGTAAGGCTTCATGATTTACAATTAAATAGAAAACTACTCTGATTTTAAACAAAAAAAAACACTATTCATGTTTTGTTGGACCAATTCTGGCAGGTGGGAGGAATCCAGCTTTTGCAGTACCTTTCTCTCTTTATTGAATACATAGAGCAGCCAGACGCTGGCTAGCAGTTGTTGCCTTCACAGTCAGTGAAATAATTTAGACGTTACTGTCCAAACTGTCATGTATTCTCTTAAACCCACACAAATCTATTTCATTAGTACTTCTGCTCTGTACCATTGCTGCAGCTGTGAAACTAATCTGCTTTATCGTCTGATAATTTGGTTTTGCATTAATACTCTGGAGAATACATTCTGAATCTGTATAGACCAGTGGATTAAATAATCTGGCAAAGTGAAGGCAGAAAAAAATAAGAGCAAAGCCTTGAAATGTGTCATGGTTAACAGCAGAACATGCTTCTAGTTTAATAGTTTATTCTGCAAAATCCTGTTTAAGGAAGGTAACCACATATTGAATTTTTCATTATTAACAATTCTGAGACTCGAATCACTCGCAACTGTTAATTTATCCTCTGGTTTTATTTTGTCTCTTCTTCAACTCATTAAAAATTACTAAACAATTATGATTTTTCTTGTTTTCTTGTGTTTAATACAAAAGTTTTGCTAACCTATTCCTTTTAACCAAAGTCTTCTCAGAATACATATGAATTTGTGAACAGAAAAAAAAAAAAAAATTCTTCTTGGTCAGTGCTTGGAGCTTCTCATAAAAAGCTAAACCAGCATGCACAACAAGAGCAATTTCTGAAGCCAGCAAGCTTCCCACATAAGACCTCGGAAATTCATTTTCATTCGCACTAAATGGTGACGCTTTTACTCCAACTTCTGAAAAATTCTTGAAGTCTTTCACAAGACTGTTTTTTCCACCATATCCAACGGGTCTCAAGTCTTTTACTGTCCATAATTTTTTTGTGGGTACATTCCATTGCCCTGTTAATGTCACTAATAAAGGCAATAAGGAGTATTACCTGATTATTAACTTCTGGGAACTGCTGTTCGTTACTGGTCATTAGATGGACTTTTTACTGCACTGCAGCAATCAATGGTCCATCTATCACATAGTGCACCCTTCAAACCATGTTGCTTTGCTAATGTTGCACCTCTTTTCATTCACAAAGCCAGTCATCTTGTCACAGAAAGCAAGCAGTTTTGTCAGACATGGTTTTCCTATGATAAATCCATGTTCCCAGTTACCTTCTTGTTTTATTGTTGCTACTCAGTATTTTCTCTCTTTGTCATTATTTAGACCAACTCTCATGCATATGATCAGCCAATAAGCAGACATTTCTAAACTGCTCCTCAAAATGTCATTATTTAATTTTTTTCAGCCTTATGGGATAAAGTTAATTCATCAGTTTCTGTTAAATGGCTTGTACT
Organism: Neodrepanis coruscans; assembly: GCA_013400695.1. Lineage (NCBI taxonomy): Eukaryota > Metazoa > Chordata > Aves > Passeriformes > Philepittidae > Neodrepanis > Neodrepanis coruscans. The sequence continues at coordinate 11,361 of VYZS01045016.1, forward strand.
TGTTTTCAAAATCTCTTTACGCATATGACTAAAAAACAAACTCGCTCTATATGAGTCCAAAATAATGGTTTGGATCCACGATTAATTTTTATCCAAATTAAGTTTGATTTCTCAGAATAAAAATATGAAGGAAAACTACTTTAAAAAACTCAAATATATTACTGAGAAAAGTCCTAAGTGTTGTGCAGGTGGATTTGCTGATAACCCATTAAATAGTTAGAATTAAATTAAATTTCGTTCATCCAGTTCATTCATAATTTTCTGTGTGAAGTGAATGAGTCTTGTGAAAATAAATGCATGATAATGCTATTATATATATCATAGCAAATATACATTAGGGATAAAAGTATAGTCAGGTGTATAGACATGATGTTCCTTGATATTGTCAGCTTGTTTACTTATGCAAGGTAAATTGCAGCACTCAAGTAGCATAGCTATCCTACTTGCTGTTATTTTTTCCTCTCATTCCTGCATTTTCTATTGGCCCTGCAACTGTATTCATAATAAATTTCTGCATTTTGCAGGGCCCTACACACCAAGATTCATAAAGGACAATAAAGAACATCAGTAATTCTGTCTGTTCTCCTCTGTACATCACATGCCATGGAATTTGCCCCTTTTAGTTGTCTAAAGCACATCTGTTGGAAATACATTTTGTTCTTGAAGCATCAAGGTATGGTGAAGATCTAACAATTTTCTTAGTATTTTATTACAATTTTTTATTATTCTTGTTCTTTAAAATATTATTCCTTATCTCACTATTTTAAAATACTTTAAGTTTCTGGTACTTATTTCCTCTTTCTTGATAGATTTTATAGCCCTTGTTATCTCGTGTTCTTTCTGAGTGAGGATATTTACATTCAGTCATGATGTTACGTCTCAATCTTTTGATAAACTCTGTAGGTAGAGTCCACTGTGATATTTACTTTGGTACATTTATTGCTCAAAGCTTTTTTTGCAACTTCTCCTGTTTTTCACATCCTGAAATTTCTCTTAGAAAGTGAAAGGCAGAATGTTCAAATCTTTATATCGTGTTGTGTTAGTTTAACACAGTAAACAAAATTAAATGCGACAGAATTTATTAAATTTAAAGAGGAGGGGAAAAAACGAACAGGGGTGTGGGGAACAAAGAGAGGGAGAGATTGCCCATTCTTTCAAACAAAAGACAAGTAACAGAAACAGCCCCAGCAATTCCTCCCGCCCCCTCTCACTCCCAGAAAAAAGAAAACAAAAACAGAAATGTTAAAATAAAACCAGAGTGTCTAGATAGCAGTCTTAGCTTGCCATCTCCATTGTTTCCGCAGCCTTTTCCTGGGCCCAAGAGAGAGAGCCAAAAATCACCTCTCCCCTTTCAAAACACTGCGCCGACACACCACCCCNCCATTTCAAACCACTGCGCCGCCCCACCCCCCCCCCCCCATCCTCCGCTGCCACCCTCCGATCAAAAGCCGTTCCACTCCTCCCTGATGGCCACATCACCAAGGTGTCTGCGCCCATGTCCTCCACAAGCGTTCCGGTGGTGGTGGTGTGAGGAAGGGGGGGAAAGAAGGGGGGCCACTCCACGCCTGAAATCCCGCAGGTTCCCATTTCGAATCCAAAGGCACTGGTTCTCCTCATCCCTCTAGCTCTGGGCTTGTATCTTCCAAAGAAAAAGCCGGGGTGGGGTGAGGGGACTCTCGCTGCTGGACAGCCCCAGGGCAGGGTTGAGCCGATGTCCACGGCCGCACATATACACATAAACAAACACACACACACAAAGCACATACACTCCACAGCTCCCAGGGGCAAAAACAAAGAAAAGAAGAGGTTAAGAAAGGAAGCAAAATGAAAGATTCGACACCTCACCCCTCATTCTGGTTTTGAAAGCATAGCACAACAAATTTCAGAATTTTTGATATGCAACATCATTCAATATGCTCTTGCATATTTTTTTCCATATCATTGTTTCATTTATTTAAAAACCCCTTTTGCACTCTGAAGACCATGTGAATTATAAACTAAATAACAAACAGAAATGTGTATTATTTCCATATCCGCACTTTGAATATGAGTTAGCAAATTGAGTCACACTTCATATCACTAATTATTGCAAGAATTGTGCTTATTTAAAAAAAGGATGTAAAATGAGAAGATATGGATATTGACAGTAATTTTACTTCTGAAGAAGGTTTTAATATTATTAACCACTAACTCGGCAAAAAATATACCTTGGATACTTCTCAGAATGCTTCTTTAATTTATAATAAAGAAAACAGACTACTAATGCAGACTAACAGACTACTATCAGATGCAATGGGAATAGTTGTATCAAAGCTAATGAGGAAGCAGCAGAAAAAAAGTTCAACAGATGGAGAAAATTGTTTCTTATTCTTCTGTTTTAGAGTCTGTGGGTTAGAATTTGTTAAATCACTCGAGTGTAGAATACATCTCAGTAGATAGCTATTATTAGAGTGCTTTGTCACTGAGGCATAAAAGCCAGCATTGTAGAGCATTAGTCTTATGATATTTTCATATATATAGTCCATTGGTAACATTTTCATTTGTACTACTGACAGATTTAGTGGCACAACTAAAAAGACAGCACCATGCAATATGGTATTTGTTTCTCTGAAACAGTAGTAAAATGAAGGACAGAAAGCCTTCAAGGAACATTCGTGAATAAGTTAAAACTAGGAAGAAAAAAATCGAGACGTTGAAAATGAAAAAAAAAAAAAATTGAGACTTTACATTCAAGAAAAATTAGTGGGATTTTTATGCCTCGTTTATTAGGCAGATATACAGAGCACATTGCAAGCTGATGAAAAATGAAACAATAAGGGGGGAGAAAAGATGATTAAAGTAAAATGACTATGAAGTAGCTTTTGTATGTATTGATGCCGTAAGGGGGTTCTTAATATTTGGGATTTCACTATAGCTAGGTAGCTGAGTAACTTAGAATATTAAGAGTAGAAAACGGCTTGTCCTTCACATGGTTTGACTCTTTTGTATAGATAAAGAGGCAGTGAAGTCCAAACATAAGAGCTGGGCTTCTAGGCCTGACAGGGGGCTGCACGGGGGGAGGGAATAGGTAATAAGGGACCATTCTGTTGGGTGCTTCAGGGGCATAGTAGTAAGATGGGGTTTAGTTGGATAGATGAAAGGGGTGGGCACTAGAGGTTATAAAATTGGAGAGATTGTTATGAATTTCCTCTTTTGGATCACCGGACACCGATAGTAAAGCTGTTCTCTCCCTTCACTGCGAGTCCTGTCTTACTTCTTATCTCGGCTGGGCCGAGGCCAGACGGCAACAGTATGGTTGCCTACAACTCAAATAATGATGAAAGGAATCTCTCCTCCTTAGGAGGTGAGACTTATTTATTGTTGATTACATCCATGAAGTGATTTAGAGCATGACAAATTCAGTTATTTTTCTGGAACTTGAGGAGTTCAGGGTAGGGTGTTCTATATTTCATAGTCCTTTCATAGTCTGAAGTGTTTGAAATAATCTATGCAGCTTTAAGCATTAGCTATTTCTGATTAAAATTGTCATAGAAATGTTATATAGTAGAAAAAACTTGATGAGATTCTATAGTATGCAAGCCTACTGCAGTTGCCATGATATATTTTTCTATATTATAAGAAAGAACATTGCAGAGCCTTTTTGCATCACAACAACTTTGTATAAGTGTCCTTCTAAACTCTGATCCTGAGTATTAAAGAGTGGCTGCATAGTAGCTTGGAAATAAAAGTTTTAAAACCTGATCTCCACTCATTTCAAACTTTCAACTTTGAATTTATCAGAAAAATTTCAAGGATAAAGAAAACATTGGTTCTCCTTCTAGATACTTGGGGACTCTGTTCTTAATAAAAATTCCTATGGAAGTAAGGATTTTAGAATTTCTAGAATCACAGAATAACTTAGGGTAGAAACAACCTTTAAGATTATCAAATCAAACCAGAAAGCTAACACTGCCAAGCCCACCACTAAACCACATCCTGAAGTGCCACATCCACATGTCTTTTAAGTACCTCCAAGAATGGCGACTTAACCACTTCACTGGAGGCCTGTTCAATGCCTGACAAACTGTTCAGCAAAGAAATGCCCTTCTCTGGACCTGCTCCAGCACCTCAATGCCCTTAAAGAATTGAAGGGCCCAAAACAGAACACAGCACTTGAGGTGCAGCCTAAGCAGTGCCAAGTACAGAAGGAAAATCACTTCTTGGTCCTGCTGGCCACACTATTCCTGATACAGACCAGGATAGCACTGGCCTTCTTGGCCACCCAGGCACACTGCTGGCTCATGTTCAGCAGCCCAACACCCCCAGGTCCTTTTCCTCTGAGCAGCTTTTTCAGTCTGCCTGTAGCCCTGCGTGAGTTTTTTGGCACCCAAAGCAGAACCCAGCACTTCACCTTGTTAAACCTCATGCAATTGGCCTTGGTCCATTGACTCTGCCTCTCCAGATTCCTCTGTAGAACCTTTCTACCTTCCAGCAGATCAAAACTCCTGCCCAACTTAGTGTTGTCTGCAAACTGGCTGAGGGTTCACTCAATCCCCACACTAGGGTTTCCAACTCATGTTTATTGCCTATGCCACATGTATTGCTGTTAAATGTACTTCAGTTTGGTTACTGATCCCGCCACCTTTTTAGTGGAAGAATTTCTAATTCCTGCATGACTGTTCTCGGGCATTTCCACAGTTTTTAACCCATCAATATCTCTTGCATCATACTACTGCATGGATTTCCATTCCTTACCTTCACTGAGATGGCAGACTGAAATACCTCACTATTACATTTTCCCACAAACTTTGTTGTATTGCCTGCAGGCTTTTCGTTATTGAGCCTAGTCCTCTTCCCCCCTCAAACCTAGTTTAAAGCTCTTTCAATGAGCCCTGCTAACTCCTATGCAAAAATCCTTTTCCCCCTTTGTGACTGTGTCCTAGTTTAGGACAATATTATGTTTATCAATGGACAAGAGACGGATAGGGAAGGCAGCAATTTATTAAAGGGTAGATATATGGGGGAATAAATGGGNGATGAAAAGCAGTGGGACCTCAGGGAACTCCGTGGAGGAAGAGAAAGCAGGTAGCAAAGTCCGGCGGGGGAGGGGGAAAATCCTCAAGGCCGTGCTGAGTAGAGACGCCCTGCCTTCAGCTTCAGAGTTCTCAGGGAAAGAGAGAGAAAGAGCCAGTGCTCTGTCCCACAGATTAAAATCCCCGCCCTTTCCCAGCATTCCTTGTGGGTCTCCCGGGCTGATAGGAGAACCTAGGCAGAGGTAACCTTGGTAACCTGGCTACTCCTCCCAGCCGGATATGGGCCCAGGAAAAGAGTTAATTTTTTCTTTGTCTTCCCCTGCGGTTTTTTTAAGCCAAACCATTACAGACTGGTATACCCCACCTGTTACCAGAAGGCCTGGTGTCATGTAGACCAACCCATGAGCAGCCACTCAAAACTCTGCCAGTGACATCAAGCTCAGACCCAGGTATTGATCTTCTAGTTGTTTTTGTTTCCTCTCTCAGCATTCCCTTCAAATGAGGATAACAATTCTTGGTCCCTTAACTAGTAGTCTCAAGGCCCTGAAATCTCTCTTGATTGGATTATTTGCTTCATTTCTGCCTACCTGAAAAATCAGTAATACATAATAGTCTGAGGGCTGCATGAGAGTAGGAAGGTTTTTGTTCTTATCTTTAACCCAGGCCTGAGGGGGGAAACAGACTTTCATAAGTGGCATGGTCTGCATATTGGGCCTTTTGTTTCCTTCTGGGGAGAGACTGTCATGCCAATGACACAACATATTTTATTTATGCAACGGGTTTTATGCAGGGCATAAGCTGACTTAGCCTCAGCTCAAAGCTAGGTGGACTGTCATCCTCATCACCTTTTGGTTCTACTTGCAGATCCCTCTGTATAGGTTAATAGTTCATGACATTTATCATCAGCAAATTAAAAAAAAAATCAAAAATCTAGCTCTTAGCACTTCACAGGTAGTATGCACTAACAAAATAAAGTCATAACATTTAAAAAAGCATGTTTCATTTAAAAATATTAAAATGCTCCTACCCTTCTTTTCCCAGAAAAGGGAAGAATAATTATTTTTTAGCTATTTATCATTTACAGCCATTTCTATCACCAAAGTAATATTTTTTACAAGTAAATTATGATCTTCCTTTAATAGTCTGCACCATGTGTATGAAGTATTGAAACCACCAATGTTGGTTTTATTTGTTATTCTATGTAAATTATATGATCTCACTAATTAAGATTATTGTTTTCTAAATTTGGTCATCTAAAGTTTAGAAATCCTGAATTACTTTTCTGTCCAGCAAATGTAAATAAACAGGTACTTACAGAATGAAATTAATCTCATCTACCTCATATCTTTCTTTTAAATTTACACTAATTACATTTGGGAGATAAACATCTAAGTCTTAGAGATCAAATTTTAATATGATTTATCAACAGCAAATGAATCATATCTGCAGATTCTTTGTATTCTGAAAATATTTATCTTTATCCTCTGACATCTCTTCTTTTTTTTGGATATGGTTACAAAATGACAGTATAAATAAAACAATCAAATTTCTTTTTGATGATTATTTGTATCTTCTGATAATATAATCTGTACAATCATTATCCAAACTAAAGAATTTCAAACAATATGAAATTTTCATGAAAACAAACTGCCTAATGGAAGGCTTAATCGAAGATTTCATATTCAAAAGTCTTCACAGAGAATCGAGTTTGGTCAAACAAACTTTTGGTCATTGTACAGGTGTAAAGAGATGAAGGTCTACTGTATGGCATGTCAGACTATATGAATAATTTTCACTTTCAATATTAAAATGATGGATCTTTCTTAATTTCTTTTCACTTCCTCCTTGATACTTAAAATACTAGACTGTGAAGTATTCTTCCATAATTTTAAATCCTTTTATATCTTACTTCCTTTTAAATCTCTTTTATGAGAAAGAGCAGAGAGAGACGGAAAAAGGTGCAAGATTTTCAAGATTTTTGTACGCAGATTAACACTGAAAGAAACCAGTAGGTGAAATCTCACTTACTGCTTCCACAAAGCCTTAAGTGAGATTTATATCACCCAATACTGACAGTTTTAAAAGTTATAACTGGTCAAGGCTGGGTCTTCAGAATTCCTTTGTCAGTAAACTCAAGGTCTCTCTTGAAGGTGATGTCTCTTGATATATTCATAGAACAAGAAGTCATATCAGCTTTATTTTTTTCCTGACAGAACAACTGGCCTAGCAGAAAAGAGAAACAGTAAAGATAATAAATGTATCTTGACTATAAAAAGCTTTTTGGAACAATTTCAGTGGACATTATCATAACTACACTGAAAATGTAATGGAATTAATGAAATCAACACTAGCTGAAAACCTGTTCTCTAAAATCTGTCACTTTCGCTCTGAAATGTTGTTTTGAGTACAGATAGATCCAGTATTAAATAAAGATTAGAGTAAGTGGTATATATGATGGGAAAAAAAATACTGAAAAAAACAAAACAAGGAGCACTAGCTTAAAAAAACAAACAAAAACAAAAACAAAAACACAAACCAACTTCAGCTAATTTTCATTAAAAGCTAGTAAGTTCACAAGTAACCTTTGACAGATACTCTCTGTCACACTAATGCCTTGGCAATTAAACTGTGTCTTTTGGGAGACTAGAAATTGTTTCTAATAGTGTGAGGAAGAAATGTCTCTTCATTCACAATAAAAGTAGCTTTTATTGGCCATTGCTAATACCAGTGAGATTTCTTTTAGTTAGAAAAGGGAAAAAAAACATACCATGAAAGTTATTGTAGTAAAAGCTTGAAAAGTGGACTTCTATGGTTCCTAAACCTTTTAATTTCGCTTATAGAATCTAGTGCCATTTTTTAAAGTCTTTTTTCATGTGCTGTGATTTTTATAGTTGGCTTTATATATCTTTTTTTAATTTATGTGTTTTTATTCACTTTTTTTTTCCCATACAAATACATACATGCAGAAATACCAATTAGATTTAAGTAAATAATAATTACTCTATACCTTACCACAGTGTGAATTGCCAACAGTAATGGTTTTTATAAAATCAGTTGTGGAAAACTAGAGAAATTAGCAGAAATCTCACATTCAATTTAATACAATTGGTTCAAGCCCAGAAAAAGCCAATAATATTGGAGGAATTTCTGTATGAGGTTTAGGTTCCATTGCCCTCTGTGAACTAATCTTTTCTAGTTGTGGTCTAGTCCAGTGTAAAATTTCTGGTTTTGTACTATAAAGGCAAAAATGAGAGTCAGTTGCTTAGATGTGACAAAAATTTCTTTTCTAATAAATTAGCTGACATATAGTAGTACGTACAATATGGTGATTCCACTTAGCATTCTGGTTTGCAATCTCATTATATATTCTTTCAACAAAGGTGACTGCAATGCAGTTGAGGTTTAGTTTAAATAACTCTGGGTGAGGAAATGATAAAGCATTTTGGAATAATTGCAAGAACGGTTGCTTAAACTTGTGCAGTAACACAAGTTAAGCACGTGATGATTTTTCCTAAAATGAACTTCCAAATGAACTACTGAGAGAATTAGGTCTATTTTACATTTTGTTTAGAGTTTCTACTGTGCAACACATATACCAAAACAGAAAAATATTACAATATAGGCAAATTTCTGTTCAGAAACACAAACTGATTCCCTTAGTCCAAGATTTTAACAATGTCCAAAGTTCTTGCTGCTGTTCCTAACTGATAGATTATTTGAGGCTTTGAAGAGATGGGAAAAAAATGAAGCTAAATTACTATGTGAAGTCTATGCCTGAAAGTTAAAAACACTAAGGAAAAAAAAAACAAACAAGCAAACGAAACCTTGAGATTTATTCCTTGTCATTCATATCTTTGTAATAGCTGGAATATTAACTCTCCCCTTAATAAGTTACAGTTGGAAGTGAATTTACTATAATTGCACAACTCAGTTTGGGTGTCACTGGGAGTTTTAGTTCCATTTTCCCTAAATATAAGGCATTAAATATAAACTGGTGGAGTCAAGTATATTTTTTCATTTAGGACTGGTCTCATAACTTGGAAAGTGCAAAATATCTCTGCTAAAATGGTTAAAGAAATATAATTACTACTTTAATTTTCTTAGAGTCAAATAATAATTGTTTTGCACCATAATATCATATTTGAACATAATACTTATTAGGAACATATTCTAGTCCAGATTTAATGACAGATAATAAGGTGCAGTCAGTGTGTCCAAAAGTGCAATAAATACTTTATGGAATCTAACTAGCTCTACATATTTTCTTAGAATAACTATCTAATACCAAACCAGATTTTAATTTTATTTCCTAAATGAATAAGACTTGCATAATAGTCTTTTGATCCATCTCTTTCTCTCTACCTCTCTCTTTAATGTCTTTTGACCTCACTGGACATTTTCAATCAAATTT
>VYZS01045024.1:0-10338 GCA_013400695.1 Neodrepanis coruscans
CCTCACACAGAGAGGCAACAACTTTGCCTTTTGCTTCTCTATATGTGTGTGTGATTTGTTCATATAGAGAAAGATTAAAATGCTTTAAACTACCAGAGAAGAGAGACTGAAGATGAGTCAGTTACATCAATCTCTTTCTGCAGGAGTCATTTTAGTGGAGAGCAATCTGTCCTCAGATGACCATTGTTTTGCCTAATACAAGGTATGGCTGACATTGATGTGAGTTGTTTGAAACTGGGATCTACTGAATAAATTTTCAGTAATAGGAATTTTGGGGAGAAACAAAGTTATTTCTCCTCTCTTCTGTTATCCTGGGACAGTTTTCAGGTAAGACTTGGTAAAATAGCTCAATAAGGTTTTTACAGAATTTTCTATTAAGGAGATAACTCAAAATTGCTCTAGAGAAGGTTGCATCCATTTTTAATTTACTGGATAATGCTTAAATGGACATGAGAGATAGGTTTCACTTTCTCATTTACCTGAAGAAGTCTGAGCTTAATTTTTTTCATCTGACATTTTCAGCCATCACAGCACTCAGAGCTCTTTTGCCTGTTACAGCCGTAAAATTGCAGACAATTTTAGCAGATCTATTTGACCTCACCCTATATAATTTGTCTAATCAAATCATAATTTAGAATAGTTCATAATTGTAAACAAACAGTAGCATAAAAGTTCAGTGTGGGAAAACACAAAAAAAGAGAAACCTGAATGGTAAACATTTTTTGAGCACCTACATTTCTGATAGAAATCTGCAGGACTTGGAGACAACAGCCTTTAATACTCAGATCTGCAGGCAGAAGACATCTAAATTGCAGCTGTGCACTTGATTTATTATCTATTCTAGATGTGAGAGGGCGTGAGAATCCTCAAAATACCAAGGACAGTAATCATCATGATTATTATTAATTGTTACTCACCAGCTGCACACAAACACACACACACACACACACACACACACACATTTCTTCACTTTTAGTATCTGGTAAAACCCTACTATATGTCATGTTGCTTCAGAAATTGGAGAGAAGATTTATAGGGGAAAAAATAGAATCATTTCAGTTCTCCTAAATATGGAGCATTTGGATTTACCTTAAAAGGAAAACCAAACTTAATAGTTAAGGGTTTATTTTTATGCAGTGGAAAAAATATTGAATGCTATATCATACAGAAAGGATGACATAAATTGCACATTTATTCACTGTACCTTTTAATTTTAAAATGTAAGTGCTCCAAGGTCAGAGGGAACATTTCAGTTAAATATTGTTTACTGTAGGGAAATTATTTTTAGAAAATTGTAAGATTGCTCCAGAGAGAAAAGTTATGAGATCTGTACACAACAGCTTCAAGATAATAATGGGAGGTAGTTAGTGTGCCTTTGCTACAAAGTAAAAAGCAAATTCAATTTGTTAAACATCTTAAATATAAGCAATCCTAGGTTTTACTTATATATATCCAAATGGGAAAATATCTACTAATGTACAAAAATTCATACTCTTCTGTGTGCATCATTAGAAGGAGAGGAAAAAAAATAAAATCCTGCCTAGAAAAAATGAAATTGAGACAGAAGGTTTAACTGCCCTCGGCTTCTTTATAGACATGGCAACATAATCTGTATTTGTCTGGTGAAGTGAACAAATTAAAAGCAATGCATAATTAGCACATAAAGAAAATTTTTTTTTTCTCCCCCATCAAATGAAATAAAAGAACAAGCACTTTTGGAAGAAACTTAGTTATTGTTTTTAATTTAGAATTTCTATTGATCTGTAGAAAGAGGAAGCAATTCTGCTTCTCTCTATGACATCAGGTCTTTCCAAGGACACTGAGCATGGATGCTGAACCTAACTATCTGAACCAGTGAGTTTATTCAGTGACAAAGAGGTCTAAGGTAAAAATATCCCTGACATGCAACATGAATACTGCCAGCAATACAATCTATAAAAACAGACAAAAGTGAAACAGCTGCTAAGATTATGTCCAGCAATCATGCATTTTAGGAAGTTTAATATGAGTTTATTAGTCTACACTGACAAAAATGATTCTGTTGATTTAAGCTACCTAAAGAGCTCATAGAGATACTTGTGGAAATCAGTAAGATCCTGCCTTATGAGATAAAATTGTTGGCTACTTAGGGATCTCTGTCTAATTTGTCTTTGTTTGTTGGAAAGATTAAGCTGTTTACCTGTGAAATGGAGGACATAAAAGAGGAAATTCCATTTTCTAATATTATGCTACCTACAGGTGCCTGAGCTGGAACTCTGTCAAGACAAAAAAAAATTAAATGGAATTGCAGCCTGAGCCTCTTTGATAATGCATTCAATGACTTTGGGATGTAGAAGCATAGTCTGGGGAATCTAACACATGATTCCCCATATGGAGAAGGTTTTACCAGGTCCATGGCCTGAGCCAGCACTCCTATGATTATGCGAGTGTTCTGCATATGTATTATGAGTGGGGAGAAAGCACTGTGGTGATGGTGAGTGGGTTTGGTGTAGGAGAGTTAAATGGGAAGTTTAATCATGGAACTATGGTATTGATCTATTTAGCATTTTTTGTTATTATTGTCTTTTGAGATAGAAGTACTGACTGCTTTAGAGAGCTAGGCTGTGATCCATTCTGTTGTGGTTGCTTCTTACCTTTGGATGACTTTCACCAACCCCTTGCTCTTCTCCAGTTCTGTGAATTATTTCTATTTTCTAGCCTCAGCTGTTTTGCTGCAGTTAGTTTTTCTTTCTCTCTGAGCACCAGAAATCTTGGCTGCGTTATCTTGAATGATCACTTTTATTCCTCAGAACAGATAATATTTTCATTGTTGCTTAACATCACAAGATTTTCCTCTGACTTGATGACTTATTTCATCATCTTAGAAAGTTGGGGAAATTTTTGTATTACACACGAAGTGGAAGGAACAGTCTTCTTCTCCTTTACTGCATGCTGACCATAATACAGTTTGATTTGAAGGTAGAAGAATAGCATTATTATTGCTCTAATTATTTAAATCAGAGTGGAAAAAATAGGTTCTAACTAAATTCATGGAGACACTCTTTTCTGAAGAAAAGCTAAGACACTGAGAGAAAGGAATGATAACATCCCCCAGAAGAAGAGATCAGATATTTTCAATAAGGCTTTTTTTGGGTAACTATAAATGGTGCTTGTTTTTAGCCACTATTTGGTATGTTGGCAAGAATATGCCAGCTCTGCTGACTAGGTTTTTACCTCTATAATGGAATATCCTGGTCAAAGAGAACATCCCACAACTTAAAGGACAGAATAACTAGTAGCCTAATGATGTTGGTCTCCCAAAATTCAAGTGATTTAAATTCTCCCTGAACTGAAATATTGACTTGAAAATAAGCCTCACCCTCCCTAATAAGTGTCCTTTTAGATGACCAGGTATGTCCACATAAGCAGAGAAAAAAAACTCACCTTTTCTCAATCTTATGGGAGTTCAGAGTGACTCTTTAGTGCAGTTTCAGCTACTTCCTGCTTACTACCTCACACCTTACCGAAGACTCTTGGCAACTCCCTTGATGAGAAATATCTTTCTATCACTTGAAAATTTATGACTCTATTTACAATGAAGCATTTGCCATCTAGATGATTTTGTATATCCTTTGTCCTGGTTTGGACACTAGGGGGAGGTACTGAAAGACGAGAGAGGTAATAGAGAAGACAACATAGTAATATATTGAACATATGAAATATAAAATGTGGAAAACACTGTACTCATGAACCAGTAACAAAACAATGACCCGACAATAATAATACACAAAAAAATAAGCCTTTTGCTGCTCTGGGACAGCAGCTGGGCTGTGGAGAGAGAGGAAGGAGAGCTGGGAAGGTGATGCAGTAGGATCCGAGCTGCTGGAAAATTGAAAGAGTGAAAGAAAACCTTGGAGGACCCAAGGGGAAAAGATACCCCACTATTGTCACTGCTGTGTGAAGCCACATGGTCCTCTGCTCAAGCTGTGTTGACACCGCGCTACCACCTTTGCCGAGAGAGAGCAGAGGGAGAGAGCGCCAACTTCCATTTTTGCTGGGTGTCTGTTCTCGTCTTTTCCCGTTCTCACTTTCTGGTGCATGCTACTTCCCCCATTGGTCAGCAGCCTGGTTTGGTGTCACATGGCACTGGGTGCTGCCCCTTCTCTGGACCTCATCATGAGGCAAACATGGCAGCATTGGCACCAAAAATGCTCAGGGCAGCACCTGCCATGGGAAGGGGCTACCACCACCACTGCCTCCCTGCCAGTGCTCCTGGGAACCGGGCGCCTGGAGATGCTGATGGCACTGCCCGTGGGAACGCTCGTTGTCCACCAAGGGAGGGTCTGCCGCCATCTTCCTCCCTGTCAGTGCCACAGGGACCCGGGTGTGGGGTGGCTGGAGCTGCCACTGTGCCTGCCTCTGTGTTACTGCTGGCCTGGGGCTGCCCCTGCTCCATGCATCACCAAAGCGATGCCTGCTTCACCCACTGCCACAAAGCACCAGTGAGCTGAGTTGCACCTGGTGCCATAGCTCCCAACCTCAATCTGTCTCCATCACAGTGGTGAGCGCTGGGCCGGTCCAGGCCAGGTTGGCTTTGCACCAGCCCCACTGCTCTCCATGCCCAGCAGGGCTGTGGGGGAAGTGGGCGGGGACTGGTGCCCTCTCCACCCACCGCGTTCCGCGCTCACAAGCACCTCTCCACTGCCACACCCCACTGTGCGGTGCCAGGGACCGGCCCAGACCTGAGCCACAGGCCAGCATGGCGGCACCGCCGCTGCCAGCCCAAATCAGGCCAGGGTCAGGAGCCATGGGCTGGGCAGCGGTGCTCTGCCGCCGCCCTTGCCATGCCACGAGGTGCCAGGACCCAGCCATTTCACTTGCCCCCCTCCCTCAGGAGAAGAAAAAAAAATCCACAACACCTTGGAAGCCCAACCACTCTTATAGTGACAGTCATTCAAGGAATTTGCTGTTGCAAAATGATTTTGTAGTACTTAGAGGTGTGATATGAGAGCTTATGTGCGACAATATTTAGAGTTAGGTTTATCACTTCAAACATATAAATGGAAAATATTTGAACATATTATACATAAGAAATAAAAGTGTTTCTGAAGCATACTGCTCTATAATTAAATCTATCTACTGCTCTTTTCTATATTAAGGCCAAATAAACATCATTTGTTTGTCTTGTAAAATGCTTATTTTCTTGCTCGTTCTTGGACTGTGAGACATTACACAGTGAAACAATGCTTGAATAATTTTCTCTCTCTTCTTCCTTAAGGTTTCTTGAAACTAGTTTCTATTTTGTATTCTTACTAGCACATTCCTTGCTTTAGACCTTAGCATGCTGTCTCCATTTTAAAGATTTAAAAGGTTTCATTTGAAACAGACTTTGCAGTCTACTATGAAGTCTAAATACATCAGGAAATTGATTTGAGGGTAGGGTTACCGAGACTACTCAAATGCCTGCTAGAATTAAGGGGAACTTTGTTAGAATTAAGGGATCCACAAGAAGACTGTACCTTTTTTTACCTTTCACTATTCAAACACAAAAACGGGATGGGATTTAGACCTTTAACCTTATGAATAGAATGAAGATAAAAAGGACATCACAGAAAACATCTTTGCTATCTACTGTCGAAATTCATTCTCCTATGACTATAATGACCAAACATTCCTGTCCTACAACCTCTGTCTTCCAGACCTCTAAGCAGTTTTGTGTTGCAGAATCTGAACATTTGTTATGTATGTGGAGTGATTTTTTCAAGGTATTGCATTCTGTTGTCAGCAGGCTTATTCTTTAGCATCACACAGACCAATTCTAGATGAAAGACAGCAGGCTACCTCTCCAAAGTTAACAAAATAATTGAGGGATGATACAGTGCCTTGTCATGGCAGCACAGCACAGGTCATTTCTACTATTTGTCATCACTACAGGAAGGCACCCCAGCAGCAGAATTGCCAGTCTTCTCATTTGTTTTGGTAGTAGGTATCACCTTTGACTGTGCAGCAAAATATCAAACTATCATTAAAAGATCATTAGAACTCCAAATAGGATATTGTGAAACTATTCTTCATCCAGACTAGTTTTCCTGAGCTCTCATAAAGATGAGAGCAGCAATATCAGTAATGTAAATAAACTGCTGTGCCATGCCATCAACATTTTTATTGTGGATTTCTTCAGCCTAATACTTCTTCCCAGCTTGTCTGTGAGCACAACTACTTTCTAGATCATCGAGAGCTTGGGAAGATTTTGCAAAGCTACACTAGAGATGCTTCTTTATGCGAATCAATATTGGTTCTACGTTATTCATTTGGCATAAGGCATTTAATTTTGAAATGCCTTGATGTCCTGAGTCTCAGTGCTTTCTTTGAGAACTCTAGTACCTGTAAAATCCATGAGCCTGTCTTTTCCTGTTTTAGCCCACTTTTTATTAAAGATGCACAGTGAATTATACAGCAGGTTTCTGTATATGTGAATATTTTATAACCCTCTTCAATTACATTACAATTACACACTTTAAACTAAAAATAGTTAACTTAAAACAGGCTAAACTTGTTTTAATGGATAGCCAGTAGGTTAAGTTATTGGCATCACAAACTGCTGTGGGACATGTATTCTGTATTTTACAGGAAAAAATGATTTTGTTCTCTCGCAGTCTGAAACCTTTCATTTTCTGACCAGATGCAGTTCTTAGCCTCTTTTTCAGCCAGCTTCCTCCGAATGGCTCAATATCCACCAGAGTAAAAAAATAATGGTCTTTCTTGAAAGAAAACCCGGGCAGATTTATGTACATGTATCAGGTGCATCAAGCAAACAAAGCTATTAAATGTGATGACATATTTTCTTACTCAAAGCACACAGAGCAGCATCACACAAAGAAACTGGTTCAGTTACTTGCTTAGCAAAGCCTGATTCCTTTCTTATGAAAATATGTTGATAGGATTGCATTAAGGAATTTGAAATTAATATTCTGTTTAAAGCCAGCTAAAGGCACTACCTAGTGCATCTTAAGGAATTGATATAGTTTCTCTGTCAGTCAGTGTACTTGCTTGAAAAGTGAAAGTTCTTCAGAACCCTCTTATAAACTAGAGATTTTAGTTTTCCCAGAAAAATAAAATATCCAATTACAGGCCATGAAGACAGATGTCTCTGGGGAAGATGTGTTTGTATGGAAACTGCGTCCTCCTATAGCTGTGAACCTAGACTATGAATTTTATGTTCAAATCCAAAATCAAATGTCATGTAAAGACTTTGGCTGGAGAGTGCCTACTCATTTATATTCTGGGAGGGCCCTGGAGACACAACCATTGCTAGGACACAAGATTAGCCAGACTATGGTGCTTACAAGCATTTTATACAATTTCAGAGCAGATATACATGTGATAGAAAGATCATTATAGATGACAAACAAATATTCAACTCTTGCTAACATGCAACCTCACTTCTTCCATAGTTAACATAATCCTGCATTGTGGCACTGCAGTTTATTATGAAAGGCAAGTTTTCTACTCCTTCCTCAAGGAAGGACTCCTCTACATGCACTTTACTTGAAAGAGGCTGTAAGGAATGCATCTCCCACTTCTCTCTGATCTTTCTTCAGGATGTTTTCTCCAGGGTGTGTGAGAACATTCACCAAAATATGGTGATGAGGATAGCAAAAGATTTCATGAGGTTCTTCTGATGGAATCTTGGAATACTTTTTCATATGACTCCTGAAAATGACACTGCATTTTCTAATTTTGGAAAAACTGTCACTAACTTTCTCAGAAAGTTCTGTCTTTTTATCTATTCTCTGTTCAGGATTTGATTAAATTCTTGTGTGTTTTCAGCCATAAATACTCCCTCTTACTTTTGACTTCTATCCAAAGTGTCTGGAAATCATTTTGTCTCCTTAGTCAAAAACAGCACAGGAAAAAAGTGAGAGAGAAAAAGGTACTAGAAGCACAAATGAAGCATATTACTTCCTCACATTGAATGTGGTAAAATACAAAACACGGGAGAAACAAGTATTGTTATCTGGAAATTTGAAAGAGTTCTGTTAAAAACAAGTTACCTTTTTCAGGAGAAATAAAAGTGTTTTCTTGCTTGGTAATTTCTGGTAGTGCTAAATGCCAAAATTAAAAAGAGGGAAGGTATTTACAATTCTGATGAAGGAGTAGGTGTTTAAAATGTTATGTGTGATTGGAAGCATGATTTGGTCTAGGCAGCTAGTGGTAGTGACTGCTATCTAGTATACTATGCAAGGAAATGGTAGAACACTGCTTGACATGTGCAAGGCTCAGCTCTGGTCTTGACTGGTACTGATTAAACTCTGATGTTCTGTGGGCTCTGTGCTCTGCCTTAGAAGAGCTCAGTTTTCTACTTGAAGAGTACGATAAATATTTCTATCTTCTTTAGCAAGGGAGGAAGGAATAAGGAATGAAAATAAATGTGTATTTATTTTCAGCTTTTTCAGAGGAAGAAAAAAAAAGAGAAAAGGTTTCACTGTGGGCAAAACATATCTACATGCAGTAAGTTTATTGAGGAACCTAAAAGGGTATCAGATGCTTCTAATGTAATTGAAAGAGAGACATACACTTTTTCCTGTTGTGGTGCCTGTGGCATTCATAGCACTGCAGCAATAGCAAGAAATACAAGAACTCCATGCAGCTTCCAGTCTCAGCCTCTACTACATAAAATGTTTTCATTTATCGGAGGTCAGGATTTTGACTGTCTGTCGTGTTTATGTTATCTGTGATAAAGTTCCTGAATACTCACTAAGACTATGTGCTTTAGGGACAGAGAATTACAGAGCTTCAAATTCGATCTGAAATCCACAAGCCAGACACTATTTCACTTTACCTTTGTTTGTGCTGTATTTTGTAGTTGTCTCCAAGAGATGGGAATCAGATTGTTACAGAGAAGTCAAAAAAAGGGCATCTTATCTCTCCTATTTGTCACTATTCCAACTGAATTGGAACCCAAGAATAGTCTGCATTTTTAAAAAAAATAATTTACATTAAAATAATCAATAAATTTATACATACATTTCAATATATATGTAAATAATTTGGAAAACCTGTTTCTGTTACATAGAGATATTTCTCTTGTATTTATCACAGCATTGGTAAGTATTTGCAAATGAGACATCACCACAGGAGGTGTGCAATTCAATGAGGTATTAAAAAAAAGATTAATTGTCCTTTTTTTTTCTTCTCAAATTTCTTTCTCTTCTCACCTCCCTTGTTCAGATGAGTGCTTGCTATTTTTGCTGAAAGCTCTAGGGTAAAACTTCGCTTCATTTAAATAGATGGCTCAGATATATTTACTGACATCTACAATCTATGAAAGCAGTGTTGTCTAGTTTTTGGAGCTAACTGAAAGGATGCATGAAATTACTATAAAAACGTGTATTTATCAGAAGCTTCCCATCAACTTTATTTTGGGTCANAGGTGGCAACAAAAGCAGAAATATTATAAACAAATAAATAAATAAATAGATAGATAGATAGATAGATAGATAGATAGATAGATAGATAGATAAATACTTAATTTAAAACAGAGTCTAAGTGAGCTACTGTAATTTTGAGGAATTTTTCTTCCTTTGATCCCGTACTAAAGTATTGTATTTAAACTTTTAAAAGAGGTTTAAAAGAGTCAATCAGCACAAAATGAAACACATGAGGCTCTTTCTGAATATCGGGAAATATTTTTACACTTTGTGGTGACAGAGCACCGTGGTGACATAGGTATTCCAGGGACATTGCCTCCGGCCTTGGGGATAGTTAAAAGCTGACTGAACATAGTCTGAGACAACTGTTTCAAGGTGACCCTTCTTGAGAGGGTAGTTAGACCAGATGAGCTCCAGAGATACATTCCCATCTTAACCATTCTTTGATTCCATGACTGAAGCCAAAGACAATCCGACAGGAAATACCTTTGCATAAAACTACGTTGCCTTAGTGTTTCTTTTGCAAGAAAAGAAAAAAGAAATTAGTCTTTCTACATAGTCATGCTTTAACATTAGTTTACAAGGTCAAGACTAATTGGAAAGAAAGAATGAATCAATTATTCCTTGAATTTGCATTTTGTCTTTTCTGGAGAACATGAGCACACTAGAATGCTAGCTCCCGTAACATTCAGTATTAAGTAATTGTTCTGCTTTTGGTTTGGCACAGAAAATTTATACTGAGTACATTATTTAGACACCTTCCTTAACCAGTGAGTCTTTAATTTTTTCAAATTGGCAATAAAAAATATGTTTCTTGAAATCAGCTTTTTAACCTGACAGCAATAAACTCAACAGTCCTTTAATTTAAAGTACTGTCTCCAAACCAGCTTCTGCATCTCTTTGTTTCCTGTTCAACAGTTTTTATCAT
>VYZS01045027.1:1053-27183 GCA_013400695.1 Neodrepanis coruscans
GTTATTTTGTTGAGTGAAATTTTCTGAAAACAACCCAAAATCTAACACTGTGACTGGTGGTTCTCATTCGGCCAAATGACAGCAAAGGTTTTTTCTGTTTTCTTAATGAGCCAAGTGACACGTCATGTCTTCTCTATTCAGCTTCAATGAATGGATGTGATGAGCACTTTGTCAGCTTTGACACTTTTTGACATTCGTGAGATTTTGACTTTGTACATTAAAAGTAAAATATGATTTGCACAGCATGAATTTTTGAGCACTTAATTTGAAAGATGAACAGATTTTTTTTCCCAGCACTGGCTGAGCTGNGCTCATGCAAACAATCACTGGACTACATGAACTTTAGAAGTAAATTATTGAAGTTGGAAGAATAAAAAAGACACTCCAATTTCAGGGTTTCCCTCCCACAACTCTGGGATTAGAGGTCAAGGCTTTAACATCATCAACATATGTCAGGCTGTCTCATATTTTGCTTGTTAAAATATAACCTATTATTTTTATATTTGTTGTATAAACAGTAGCCACGAAATTCTTTTAAACTTCTATTACTCACACAGTATTTCCTTCTCCTCAGATATTTAAGAGACTTAAGCAGGCAGAGAATGGTCCTCCTGTTCATGATTTGTCTGTTTCAAATAGTGCAAGCTTTATTGATTTCTCTTTCTGACATCTGAGTCAGAGAAGTTGAATTCCACATTGAGTAATGGCCTGGAAGTGTTCAGGCTACTGATTCAGTGAACATATTCATAGGAAGACTAGTAGGGCTCTAGTTTAAAATATTATCTTTTAAAAATAAAATAAATGAAAAAAGTATTTTTACTAAACACGTTTATAGCAGAATGTTTTTTTATTGGATTTAAAGACTTCTCTACTGTTGAAAAGCAAAAAAAGATCTAAAAGAGAAGCCTCCTTTAGTATTTTATGTGTATTCAGACAAAAGTGAAGACTCTACCCTCACTGTTTACCATGTACTATGGTATTTTCACTCAAATAAACTAAAAATCATGTGTAAATCATGCAGATTTTCAGCTTGGCCCCATTCCAGTCCAAATGCACTAATAAAACTTGTTTTCCCCATGGCACAAAAACTTTAACTGTCACTCAGGTCTTACAACAAAAGCTGAAAAATTGCTAGTCCTCAGAATACAGTTTTTGTTGCAAGTGCACAAGTTGACTGGTATAAATAAGTACTAGTAAAGAGGTACTAGCCAAGTATTTGTAGAGATCAGGAAGTTATATCTTATCACATAGAATATTTTCCTGTCTACATTTTAGAGAAAATGGTTCACAAGATCATTTTTGTCAAGCATTGCAAGAATCAATAGAGGCAGATTCAGGGGCATGTGTTTTCTAAAATATCTTTTTTAAAACTTATACCTTCTGTTTCTCTGCATTTTTCAGTATTGATACAAACAATGCATAGGTTTCATTCTACTCTGTTTTTCCCTAGAGGATCTTTAGAAAATTATGGAGTTTTTTAGCAAGGGCATGCATCAATAGGACAAGGGGATAATGGCTTCAGACTGAAAGAGTTTAGTTTTAGGTAAGATGTAAGATATAAGAAAGAAATTTTTTCATGTGAGGGAAGTGAGGTACTGAAACAGGATGCCCAGCAAAGCTGTAGATGCTGGGATGGATGGGGCTTTGAGCAACCTGGTCTATTGGAAGGTGTTGCTGCCCACAGCATGGGGGCTGGAACTAGATGGTCTTCAATCTTCCAACCATGATTCTATGGCTCTATTCTATGATTCTAACCTGCAAAGGGGTGGACAACGACTGCAGAGATTATTCAGCTTTGCAGCAGCATCACCAGTTAGCAGAAAGTTAGGCAGCTCTGGAGAATGAGGTGGAAGGAGGTGTGTGTATGTGAGAAAGGTGCTCAGAGCTGGAAGGGCCAGGATCAAGGAGGAAGGTCAGCTTCTAGTGTTGTCTGCAGAACTGATTGCAAGGATAGACTGAAGAATCTCCAAAAAATTTGTCTGGAGTTGTCTCTGAACAGCGTGGTCCATCATTTCATCTGGACTTAACTTTGAATAGAGTTTGGTCTAATCCTTTATATCTGATTTTTGTGTGTGTGTGTGTGTGTCTGTGTGTCTGTGTCTCTCTGTCTCTCTGTGTGTCTGTGTTTGTCTGTGTGTCTGTGTGACTGTCCCTGTCTGTGTGTGTCCCCGCCTGTTCCCTGTCTGNTTGATGAAATCTTCCAAGGCTATGAGCTTGACTGCAGAGTTTAAAACTGTTGTGGAATGTAAGAATGAAACTTTTAGTCAACTACATCTAAGCAAGTCAATCTTATTTCTCCTTATAATTAAAAAACTTTGGTTTCTGTATGGTTCTTGTAAGGTTTAATCCATGGGATTTTATAGAAATGGGATTCAAAATAAGACAAGACCTGAAAAGCACCTATTTCTCTGATCATTTGATGTAGATGACTGCTTTGAGGAGATATTTTACCTCAAGTGCCAAAACAAGTAACAAGTGATTAGTATAATAGTAAACATCACAGGAAAAATCATATTCTCAAAAATTCTCTGAGGGACATATCAACCCAATTCACTTCTCTCAGATGTCATTTATGCCTATCAGGTTCTTATGGCTTTTTGAGAGTTATTGTGTCTTAAAAGCCTAAATCTCTTAAGTATATTTTAAAATGTGATTAAAGAGAAAGAAGGACTACAGTCCTTGTGACTGTTTGGTAAAATGTGCAATAAAACCAACTTAAATAATGGCAAAGACTGCGTCTGTACTAGTAAACTGAACAGCATGAAGCAACCAGGCTGAGCTCTGGCACCTGTGTCTGGTTTAACTATTCCCATGCTCCTCAACATGGATTTGGTCCAAGAGAGATAACAGGATCAGAGACAGCATTTGGGAACAAGTATGGGTTAAAGACTATCAATAAATAAGCATCATGTGGTCTTGGGGGCTAAGAGATATAAGCTGGATGCACATATGACAGGGAATAGTCCCTGTCCTGCTTTTTTTTACAAAGTGTAACTTGGGCTCACTTTTTCTGGAAAATCCCCTTTGAAGTCCTGTAACTACTGTAGCAAAGAATTTTGCAGGTGGGAAAGTCCATTGAAACAAGAAGCTTAAAGAAATATTCTGCCACGCAGACAGAATGAGGATGCAAGACACACAGACATGATCAATTGACTCTTCCTTTTTAAGAGACAGATTCATAACCCATGCAACTCGTTAATATGCTGAGATTTAGGATATTTATATTCTTCAGTGAACTACATTTGTATATTTTAGAGCATTTAACTATTTGGAAAGAGGCACCAGAATTTAAGATAATAAATCTACAGAGAGAGAATTTTAAATTTGATTACAAAGTCAGAAAATTTGTGTTTGTGTATTCCCTTTGAATTCTTAATACATATTATTCCTTCATTAGACTGGAAGAAATCAGATAGGAGAACATTTAGCATTTCTAGGGATTATCAAAGTGCACAATCTGGTATAGTGACATCTCATTTCTTCTTTGGAATCAGTGACAGACACCTGATAAAAGCAAACTACTGACTTTTAAGTTGCCTACATCTCAAATGTAGATGGAAAATTTGGCATAGGTAATCTCTTTGTGGGTATGGTGGTGTCCCACTTTAGGAATGGTATTCCCTGATTTAGTACTCCCACTAAAAAGAAAACCACATGCAGCTTCAGTGGGAGACAAAAGGCAGAGATGGCAGGGACTGTGGGTTGAGGTAAGAGCAATTTACTGGAAACAGCAATGAGATAAGAAAAGCAACAGTAACAACAGCAATACTAATAACAAAAGTGTGCAAAGGGAGAGTGATTTACATGCAAAATGTTCACCAAATCTGGAACAACGAAAAACAACGGACAGACCCTCCACCCACCACACTTTCCCCATGACCAGAAAGGAACACTCTTTCTTCCTGGAAACCAGACAGAGTCTCTTTCCCTTGCCCCTGCAATTACATAGATGGTATTGAATAACATTAGGGTCTTGGCTACACCCATGTCTACAGGTTCCACACCTTCACATCTACTGTGAAAAATTAATCCTGTCCTCAGCCAAAACCAGGAGACATGGCAAGGCCAAAGCAATAACAAGGAATTCCTTTGGGTTCTCAGCTACAATAGTTCTGGACTTCTACAGTGCTGCTTAAAATTTATATCAAGAGTTGTATTAGCACATCAATGGCAAAAGAAACATTTCTCAGTATGAATATTTCAGCAGAGATGAAGAAGGGGAAGGAAAGACCATGTGTCAGTTTGCAAGCTTAGCAAATGAAATGTTTATCATGCTCAAAGCATATGCTTCAGATACAGGATGCAAGGACTTAGAAACTAGACATGGCAAAAGAATCATCCCGCTAGTGCATTAAAAGTTGTCATAGAAATGAATTTATTTTTTACTTTTATTACTTAGTTCAAGATGACTAACCCTCGATCACAATCTTTCTTGCAGATAAAAAAGAAAAAGTTCAGATCTACTTTTAGTTTGCCTGAATTAAATGATGTGGTAAGAGTGGTATCTGTCCCTCCCTTCTGATCTGCTACTAATGAGTAAACATAAGAATCTGGAAGCAAAGAGTAAGGGTTCCGCATGCTTCATAGGCATCAAGTCTCTAGCACAACTGTCTCAGCTGCACTGCTTGCTTTCATTTCTGTCCTGGCAATTTCATTGCAAGGCGTTTCAGCTGATTTCTGCCCAGGTGGTCCGTTGTTAAAGTGTTCTGCCCACTAATGAAAAACTGAACATTTGATTCCTGTTTAAAAATACTACTGGGCATCAGGCCACTGAGGATGCAACACAGAATAGTATTAAAGACTTTCAAGGACTTGGTACTTATTAACATCCAAGATATCACCACTGAAATAATAGGGAATGATGAAACTAAATCTTGGGATAAGCCCTAAAAACATCAAGTTGTCTCTTGGTTTAATACAGAGAATAAACAATTTAGTGATGTTTCTGTCATGGTTTTACCACAAATTTAGTGATTTTGGACAAGAGATTTCCGAAAGAAGCCACAAACACACCCCAAAATGAAGAAAACACAAATATCACAGTTTATTTTGCGCANGGTGCAGCGGCGAAGAGCAATATTACCCTTAAGGTCTCCGAAGCCGAAGAGAGCAAAATGGCGGCCGTCCTGCCCTTTTATAAGGAGGTCCCGATCTGTGCCTGTGTAGATGGGTCCCAAGGGGCTGGCCCTCCTCTCATTGGTCAGCCCCCCTGGGGGCCCGCCCCATGTACGCAGTGGCTCATGGGTTTTTCTTTTTCTTCTCTGAGAAGCAGGAAACTGCAAGGTGTTGGGAAGAAGCATATAGAGCAGAGTTTAAGCCCTAAGATGGCCCATTCCACTTCACTAAACCCATTTGAAATCTAAGGACAGTCAGACTTGTAAATCTGAACACTCAGGGGAAATTTAGAGCATTAGAATTAAAAGACGAAAAGTATCAGTACAGGTCTCTAGAAAGCATATTATTCTGGCCTCTGATAAACGTAAACCAACATTGCCTCAAATCTATGATGATTACAAAAGCATAAAATGTGATAATAACGACAAAACAAGCTGAATCATAATCCACAGTAATTATGGAAAGCAATTATATTATCTGATGTCCAGCCACTACTTTCATGCTAAAGTCCACTGCTATTACCCAGACTGCTTACTCTTTAACATTGGCCAAACATTTGGTAATTCAACACGTTTTCATGTTGCTATTAAAATACTGTGGATGTCTAAATTTTTATACCAAACACCAAGTACAGAGAGAGAATTGCCTGCATCTTCCAGAAGGCTGAGTTAATTTGTAGTCAGTGGCAGTGATGTTAATGACATTTTGTCAGAGGTCCTGCCCAGGGCATTGTAATGCTGAGTTCTCAGTGCTCTGCCCATCCTATCACTGGAGAACCAGGTGTCAGAGAATGGCTTGAGGGCCAGGGTTATGGATTTTTAGAAAAGCTGTATAAGCAAATGCCTTGTTAGCATGACTAGGCCACATTCCATGTTAAATATAAAAATGCAAGTCATGCTCTGTCAGCAAGAAGCAAGGACAGGGTGTCCTTGACGGTTAGAGTTGGAGAATAACAGGATGTGTGAAGATAAGGAGGTATGCTTGGCCTGTAACTGCAAGTAGGAGGACTATGCAAATGTAATCTTTAGCCTACTAACCAACAGAATGAGCTTTGCATGCATATTCATGAAGCTGGGTTGTAAATTCAGGTGTGTGCTGTGAATAAACGAAACTTGCTTATCAATCATATTGGCTGCGCAAGTTTCGCTTTCCGCCGCAACCAGGGTCCAAATGTGCTTTAAACCTCTTGCAGTCAGATATTCTGGATGAGCATATTCTCCATGTTTCTGTAGAACCAAAGTCTTTTTATTACCATGATTTTTTAAGTCACCAGGCAGGAAGGAGAAGAAGCAAAAAAGATACAGCTCTTTTATGACAGAGAGAATTTGGCTCAGTCATTGGTAGTCTATTCTTTATGACTAATCTAAAAAACTCGAAATTTTCCAAGCATAAATCTTCCTACCTGTATGCCCAAACCACAAGGATAGAGATCAAAGACCTTTTAATGTCTCTCCTAGTACCATGACCCAAGTGTCCCTTGCAATACCATTAGTTGAGCAGGAAGGAATCAGAGAGTCTCTCAGAGACTGCCCCACCACATCATCCCATTGTCTGCAGGACAAGGACATTTGAAGTTGCAAATAGCAAGGATGCATTTACTTCCTGCTTAAGGAGCATCTGAATAGTCAAAAAAATATTTTCTGAGGCACGAGTCCTCAGAAATCAACTAAACCTTCTGGACCACAAATGAATGGACAGGTTTAATATTTAGTTGTAAAAGCTCATGATGAGCTCTCATCCCCTGTGTGCTGTGTGCTAACACTACCTGATAAAGCCCTCCCGTATGTATCAGGGTTTACACATAATCAGGTTTACACTTCAATTTGTCCTCGTGAATTGTGCTTATAACATAGTATGTGAAATGGTCTACATTTTTTTCTTCTTTGTTCTGACTAATTTGAAGGTCATAGCCATTGAACTGATACCATTTAAAAAAGGTATGTTTTCAGCTTTGCAGTGTTGTCATTTTTTACAAATACTTGATAAATTTTGATTCTATATGCTATGTTTGGAAACAAGAAAGGCTGTAAAGAATTCTATGCAGGTGAACAGGAAAGAATATTGGACTTAAAATCTGCCATGTGGAATGCAATGAGAAATTTACCTTCACAATTTCAAGTAGAAAAAAACTAGCTAGCCCTGAAAACAGAAAGCAAATCAAAGTACCTTACAATACTTGCTCATAGTTTTCCTTCCCAACTCGCTTCCCATTTCTCAGTTAGAAATGACAATTCTACATTAAATCCATCAATAATGAGAGAACATCATGGGCTGGTTTCTTGGTGTTTTTAATTTCTTTCCTATTTAAAATAAACATACTTTTTTCACTACATAAGGTAAACATCAATAACTGATTAACATATAAATGTAAATTTCCTGTATTTTATCTCCCTCTAAGATATATTTTGGCTCTTTTCAGCAAGCTCTGGGCCAACATTAGAAACCCAAGAGAAAATGTAGGCTGGGAATGGTCAGAGGGTTTCTACAGGGCAAAAAGCATCTTTCATTAAACACAGTCATGTTTAGATAATTTTTTTCCTGGAAAAATGGTACTTTTACTGTAATGACTTAACAGAACTCGAGAATTATGAGTATATTCCCTGGTTGTGATGACTGTCATGAAAAACTCAAGTGAAGAATTGTATTATGTCTAGAGACTATTGGTGTATCTTTGAAATAAGCTGTTTGCATGACTGTAATTTAGTGGTCTTAAAAAGCAGTAAGTTGACCCCATACAGAGTTATAGGCTGGAGACTGAGTGGCTGGAAAGTGGTCAGGTGGAGAGGGACTTGGGAGTGTGCCCAGGTGGCCCAGAAGACCAATGGTATCTTGGTCTGTATTAAGAAAAGTGTCGCCAATAGGACTAGGGAAGTTATTTTTCCCCTGTACTCGGCACTGGTGAGGCCATACCTTGAGTCCTGGGCCCCTCAGTTTAAGAGAGATATTGAGTTGCTCGAACATGTCCAGAGAAGGGCAATGAGGATGGTAAAAAGTCTGGAGCACAAGCCCTATGAGAAGCAACTGAGAGATCTGGGATTGTTTAGCCTGGAGAAGAGGAAGCTCACGGGAGACCTTATTGCCCTCTACAACTACCTGAGGGGAGGTTGTAGTCAGGTGGGTGTTGGCCTCTTCTCTCAGGCTCCCAGTGACAGAAGGAGAGGACACAGTCAAGCTACGTCAGGGGAAGTTTAGACTGAATATTAGGAAAAGATTTTTACAGAATGAGTGAGTGAATTCCCACTGGAATGGGCTGCTCAGGGAGGTGGTGGAGTCATCATCCCTGGATGTGTTTAAGAAGAGGTTGGATGATGTACTTAGTGACATGATTTAGTGACATGATAGGATGGTATTGGGTAACAGGTTGGTGATAGGTAACAGGTTGGACTTTATGATCTCTACGGTCTTTTCCAACCTTGTTAGTTCTGTGATTCTGTGATAGCCTGAGAAATTCTTCTAGCTTTTCATAGTCCAGCTTTGTGCAAGACTTGACCTGCTGAATATGATTCAAGTTTGCAAGTGAGGATACATGAGGTAGCTTGTCTCATCATATCAGTTACATCAACAGAGATTTAAGCTCTGAGTTTTAGCTGATTCCTTCTGTGTTCAGCAGGAGAAGCTTAGATGCCAAGACAACTAAAGAGATACTAAAGCAGATTCTTCAGGAGTTGAGCTCCTGATGTTCCCTGAAAATCGGGGCATTTAAGTACTGTAGGAATCTAAACCTATTGTGTTTTCTGTTCTTTATTCATGGTTTCATTTTGGTGTGCATTTTCTACTTGTCCTGCTATGATGTGACGTGATAAGTTGCCCTCATAACCCAACAATGCAAGTCATGTTCAGATTCAAGTCAGTAAAATTCAATGTCTCCTACTGAGTTCCCATACCCTCATATCCTTCCTGAAAACAAATATATTTATGTCAATAGATTTGGTTGGCTTATTTTTTTCTTTATTTAGCTTTCCCAAACTCAACTTCTGTGAAGTGAAACAATATAAGCATTTCATTCTGCAGGGGCCTTTTTAAAAACATATATTGGTTAGACTGCCTGAGTACAATGAGAGAACAACGAACTTTTCATTCCTGTCAACCCTGAACAGCAAGCTCCCTTCAAATGTTATAGCATCCAAATACTGTGCTGTCTCATTTCAAGCAAAGTATGAGTTCACTGTGCTGAGATTCAAATGATGAGGTATTTTAGCACAGCTGTTCCTGAGCCAAGTTATTTATGAGTCAATAATTTCCATGGAACTGTACAAAGCCTAGAATAAAGTCCATGTAATTAAGTATTTATGAAACATACACAAGCAAATGAAGAAAAGATACCAAAAAACAACAAAAAAAGATACCATTGTCACTCACAGATAACAAGTTCTGTCAAATATAGGCTGTTTCATCCAAGTTAGTTGAAATTCTCTATGAGTTTTGTAAATTTCTCACTTTCAGAGCTCAGTTCTGTGGTGTTATCTCTGGTACCACAATGCACTACTTTCAGCCAAATTTTGGAACCAAACAACTTTCTGAAGTTTTTGCATCTAGTTTAAGTATTTATTTCTTTTTCAGTCCCTACTTCTTAGGAACTACATAGGCTGTGGGTACCATTTTGCTTGATATTGGGCTAAAGACTAAGATGATTCATGTCCCCACATCCTGACACTCTCAGGCAAGCTGCGTCAGGAGAAGTTTAGTCTGGATGTTAGAAAAGAAATTTTCACAGAAAAAGTAATTTTCCATTTGAATGGGCTACTCAGGGAGGTGGTAGATCACCATCCCTGGATGTGTTTAAGAAGAGACTGGATAAGGTATTTAGTGCCATGGTTTAGTGGATGGGATATTAGGTAATGGGTTGGACTCAATGATCTTAGTGGGGGTTTTTTTTCTAACCTTGTTAATTCGGTGATTCAGTGATAACAGAGGGAAAACAGGATGACATAATCTGGGATTCACAGAGCTACAGCATCATCACTAACCAAACCTAATGACTAACCTCAATACTGGGAGAACTATGAATGCTATTTAACCTGTATTATTCAATATCTGTCCCACATAAAGTCTCTGTGTCAAGAGTTGGTACGGAAAGTTTAGAGTGCTGACAGGGAAAGATCCAGGGTAGTTTATGGCACATGAACAGTAGACATACTGACTCAAGTCTGACCAGGAGCCAAGGGAACAAATGTTTCCAGGAAATATTCACTGCATTACCTTTTCAAAAATTATAGTCTTTTAAAAATGGGAGTTAGGTCCTTACAGTCTAGTACATCCTCCAATTTCTCATTAATTTCTTCTTTGGATCAATATGAGACTTCTTTAAACATGTCCTGCCCTGGTCTAGGTCTGGCCATTGCAAGTGATCTCAGCACCAGTGTCAGATTCTTTATTTGCAGCCACAGTACACAATCTAACTGATGAAGGGAAGCACTTGCCAATATCAATCAGCTGATGTCTCTGCCAGGGACACAACAAACAACCCAGTACAGATTAAATACTGCACATAACTGTGTAAGCAAATGGAGGCTGGGTTGCCATGTTACAGGAAGTGTGATTTGATGCTATCCAAATAAAGGCCAATTTTCAAATTTTTAAAGGCATGTTCGGCTAGTGCAGTAAGATACACTAGCATGAATGATCCAGTGCTTCAGTCAAATCCCTTGCTAGGGTAAATCCACAATTCTGGGTGCAACATCTTGCTTTGAAAGCTGCACTCTCCTCCAGAGTTAACGGTTAAAAACTGTTTGCAAATTCCCAGGCAAGATCATGAGTAAGTGATGAAGTGAAGGTTGTAAGCAGTCTAAGGGAAAACTTACAAGAGCATGCTGTGTGAGAGTCCTGACAAAGCCAAATTTCCCAAAAGCCAGGAAATTTAAGGTAAAGGTTACTCTTTCAAACTCCCACAGGCTTCTGCAAGTATGAAAATGTAGAAGTAAGGCATCTTAAGTAGTTCTAATTTTGCCTGTTGTGAAGACCAATAGAAACAATAGGTGTGATACAAACATTGAACTATGAAAGCTGTAACTGACAAATTTTCAAAAGTCTTGCCAGTAACACACAATGCTCTGCATGCATAGATCATATATCTGTGATATTGTGAGTATGATACTGCACCGTACTGTGAATGATGATCCATTAAGTCTATAATATCATTTGGTCTTCAAACTGCTAAAATAGTCTCCATGTACTTGAGGACAGATGCTCTAGAGAAAGAACAAGGTCCCTGGAGCCTAGAAGGGGACATGGTAGCAGCACCGGTTTGCATTCATGGGTGGTTGTTGCCTGGCAGTTTCTCTGCTGCCCCATAATAGATACTACACCCAGGGATAAGCAGGGGGTCATTGAACTTGTCTGTCTAGCACTTTGCACATTGCTGACACCTGTCTGAAAAAGCAACAGGGATATTGAGAGTAATGAAAGAATTCACAAAAATAGAATCCACAAAAAAAGAATCAAACACCCAGACAAGCTGGGATTACAGGATACCAGCTTCAAGAGAGTGTACATCTAATGTAGGTTTTCCACACATGAAAATAAGAATTGTGCATTGCTCTGTTGTTTCAAGGGATCATAGACCTATATGCATCACTGCTTCTACAGAATCAGCACAAACTCTGTGATTTCATAGTTATAGTTTAGCAAAAGTTTCCATTTAACAAGCAATTTTTTATATATTCAAAAATTCAGTCAATAGCATCTCACTTTATCATGCTGAATTATGAAAATAAGCAGTAATGTCACCATAGACTGCTAATACAGGCAGATTGCTGGGTTCCAGCTGATTGATTACTGAGAAAAAGAAAGACTGAGCATTACCAGATACTTTATTGAGATGAAGCTTTAGAGGGAAAGGGACTTCAAAAATACTTCCTTTACATCAATAGACTGGAATATTTTCAAAGAATGAAGAACAGTAAGAAATGAACAAGGATTTACAAAGTACTGTATTGAATTATGCTTGCTCAGATGCAGCCACATTTCACAATCCCTGATATTTTCTGGGAATGATTTGTGAACAGCACTTCTTGGCATATCTGAATGCTTTATTTTTTGCAAGGCCATCTTTTTGTCTCCTACCTACAGCCATATCTCAATGCCTTGTCCCTTTTAAGTACCACAAGAAAAGATCTGTATGATTTCAGAGGATAATTTTATTTTACCTGTTTAGAGTTCATTACAATGTCATGTTTTGGCAGCATTCTAATGTCTTTCCCAAGACCATGAAGCATGGACTTTTTGTTTCTCCTAGGTATATGAGCTTTATATAAAAACAAGAATGTGCACAATCTCTTCTAAATTATCATTATTTCACATTTTCTCTGTCAGGAACAGCATCATTAGAGAGAAAAATATAAAGGACAGCCAGTAACAGTAGCTTCTTTAAATTTTGGCCTGTATATAGATAGCATAGGGTTCTGCCAACTTTCTAGAGAAAAACATATGGCTTTTGAGTTTTATACACTTATAAAGAATAATAAAAATAAGCTAGTACTTTTTAAAAAGGTTTTAAACTAGAAATAAAGTGAAAAGTTGTATGAAAATATGAAGGCTACGCAGTTTACCATGTTGCAGAAAGATGCTTTTGACATATTGCTCCTATACATTTCTCTAATATTTAATTAGAAAGCTCTGCTTCATGCTTTCTCTAACAAAGTTGAAGTTATATGGTTGTACATTCAATGCAGTTGTAACAGGATAAGATCCAGTAAAATAGCCAAGGAATAAGCTATATTGTTTTTTGCAATGATTTGTGACCAATATTCTCTCACAAATAAGTGTAAACTGACAAGTAATTTAGCAGCATCTATTCCAGTCTTTGCTTTGGTAGTAGCTGTGGGCTGAAGCCTACAGGGGCACTGAAGTAGATTGTCTTTAGGAAACTAAAACTAAATCCACTAATAAACCCAGTATAGGCATCTCCATCCTGTATATGCTGGCATGTCATTTAGGTAAGATTTTCAGGTTTCCAGCACTTGCAAGCCATTCTGAACTGTACACCCCAAATTAGTAATGTTTTGCTTACATATTACGAGGTGAGCACAAAACTGACACATGGTTTCCAAAGATGTTTAATATCATATAAAAATGGCCCTGGGAAAAAAATATCAAAATCTTTTTCTACTCTTCCAAGTAACTTCCCTATTAGGTAAAACAACCATATTCTCTCATTAGATAAATGTTTTCTTCTGTTTTTTAAGTTGAACAGCTTGGACAGAGGTCTCAGCAGATATACTCATCTCATAAACCAGACAGCTGATTTGGATAAGTTAATGAGAAACGTGGGTCTGCCACTGCTCATTCTCATCAGCATACTGTTATACCAAAGGACCAGGTATCATCCAGAACCAACACAGGTCTGTATCTTCGTGCAGGACTGCTGAGCTATGTGTCCAGAGTAGATGAAGGACCCTCTACACCAGGCATACTCCTGTCAGTACAGTTTCCAACAGGACAGTTCTAGAAAGTTGGAAAGAGGGTTGAGGCCTGTTCATGAGCACCTAAGTTCGACCATAAGCTCCATATAGTGATCAGATATTTTGTATAGAGCTCTGGATTCTGCTCCAGACAGCTGACATTTAAAGTATAGTTATTGGCAGAGTATATATCCTTTTTATCTTGTCTTCTTTAAATATTATATTTGCATAGAAATAGGATTCCTATACATGAATAAAGAACAACGATTTGTTCTTGATTGTCATAGGTAGGAATTCTATTTTTTCTATATATATTTCAAGTACAGAGGACAGAGACTGAGAAGCACTGCCTGTAATAAAAACAAATTTGCTTCTCTAATTTGCAAGAATTCTTCTGGCATGTTGTTAACATATTGATGTTGAAACAGTACGTTATTGTACTTTGCTCAGTAAATAACTGGACCTCTATAAGAAGAAATTAAGAAATATATCATCAAACAAAGAGAGCTAAAGGTGAATACTACAAAACAGATAAATATGTTTTCGAGGATCAGTTTGTAATTACTATATCCTACGAATGTAATCCTAGAAGACAAAATAGTACTGTGCCTTTTCTGACAGTGTGTGAAGACTGTGAAAGTACCAAAAGAGGATGACAGGGATAACAACCCAGTATGACCTCCCTTGAGTTTTATGCTTGGAGAAGAAAAACTCATAGACAATGATTTCTTGAAGAGAGGTTTTTCAAAGCTGTGTCTTTATGCTACTTGTTATTTCATTTTTTTTGGAACGTCATGAAGAAAGAACAAAATATAGAAGTGATGAATGTAAAGGTTGAAGTTATGATGAAAATATATTTTGATATATATTGTCTCTGCTTTTTCCACAGGTGAAGAAATGACCTGACACATCTGCTTGTAAGTTTGTGAATAAAATATGGTTACCTATACACACACACACACACACACACATACATACATACATATATATATATATATATATATATATATATATATATATATATATATATATATATATATATATATATATATATATATATATATATATATATATATATATATATATATATATATATATATATATATATACATATATATATACACACACACACACATATATTTGTTAGGTCTGTCTTTATGAAGTTCCAGATATCCAGTTACCTATGTAGCTTCACAAAATCTGGATGTGGAGGAAATAGCTGTCCATTTCAAGGACAATATATTTCTGGGGTGATGGAGTATGCTCTGTAGCTTGTGCATTGACTTAAAAGCTGCATTTCCATTAAAAACAAGCATCCAAAAAAAAATGTCCACAGCAAAACCACAAGCAAAATAAGCATTTTCCTCTATTTTCTTTCCATTTAATATCCTTATCATTGTAATGTAAAAGAGTAGATCTTGAAACTTTCTGAAAGTCATTAAAAAAAAACGTTCCAATATTTGAGATGGTGTTTTTCTATCAGATGAAAATGTCAAACCTTATTCAATACCAATAGTCATCTTGTAAAAACTTCCACAGATGAGGATACAAAGCAAATATCCATATTCTTTATTCTCATCTCTGTCCAACATAAGACAGAGAAAACAAACACATAGTAGAGGAACCTGAGAGCAGACAGAGTGAATCAATATACCATAAGAGAAGTTGAAAAGATGTTAAATTATGTGATCTGCTCCTTTGCCAGGATCTAATTGATTTCTAGAGCATATTCCCTGCAGTTATTTCCAGGTTAGTTTTGGATTTCAATTGCAGGGCCACAAGCTTCAAAGCTGTAATTTAAAAGACTAAGCACTTATATGAAAAAGAAAAAAGAAATACTTTGCTACAGTAAGAAATAAAGCACTAAAAATCCAGAAACCATTTGAAAAGGTGGTATTTATGTTTCGCTACAGAACATAGACAGAAAGAGGTGGAAGAATCCCTTTATTTGAAATTTGAAATTACTTAAGGCTGAGATGGGCTTAACTTTATCTGCACTCAAGGAACTTTGAAAAGCTTGTCCAAAAAGAATTTGTCCTGAAGAATTTGAACACTGGCCACTCTGAGATACCTGTATCTCACGTGCATCAATACCTAGTGTCATGGTTTTACCACAAAATTAGTGATTCTGACAAGAGATGTCCGAGAGAAGCCACACACACATCCATAGACTCGTTAAGCACCACCCAGGGACCTCGCAGCTTATTCTTAAATGTAGTGTAGGTGGTAGAGAACACATATGTAAGGAACATAATGATAAACTTGATGTCCTTAATATCAAAAGCCATGTGGAATTTGTCAAAGCCAGTGAACCCATAGCCATAAAGAAAGGAAACACCATGTTCTATATCCNAGACAATCACCAGACCACCCGCCCCCGGAAAAAAATCCACAAGGGAAAAAAAAGGAAAACAAAATGCGACCCCGCAAGAGTCCACCCCCAGGGGAAAAATACCACCCCGGGCTGCCGCTGCAGAAATCGCTGAATCCATCCACCATGCGGACGTTGGTCTCAGCGCAACGGCGAGGAGCGATGCTTCCCCAAGGACCTCCGGAGCCGAAAAGAGGAAGATGGCGCCCACTCTTTTTCTTTTTATAGGGGACTCCAATCTGCGCATGCGTAGATGGGCCCCAGGGGCCAGCCTTTCCTGCAATTGGATGGTCGGCACCCTGGGGCCCGCCCCAGCATGGCCTTGCGCGTGCAGTCGCTCCTGGGAAACGCCACGCCGTCTGGAAACGACACGTGCGCCAGAAGGGCATTTCCACTAATGGCGGCCGCTGCACCTCATGCTGCTGGGGCTGGCCACCGCTTCGCAGTCAGTGCGCGCTGCCGCGCTCGCCCCGCCGTTACTCCGCCGCCGCCTCCTTCATCTCCGTCAGAGGCGGTGGGGGGCGGCCACGGCGCAGCCCCCGCTCCTTCATGGGGCCCTCCCCGCCGCCACCAGCCCTGCGCGGTAGGAAAAAAGACCAGTTTTACTTTCGTTTTCACCCCACGACACCTAGGTAGCATTTTACTGGGGCTTATAAGAACTTACATCATGGAAATATGCTGACGACATTGCCACTGATATTTGAATCTTCCCAAAGATCTCAACTAGAACTGAAGCAAGAAAAAAATTACATTAGAAGCTGATTATTCATTATATTCAGTAGATCAATATTCCTTTCAATATGTGGATATTGGCCACCAAAAGGTAGTAGAAAACTAGTTTGAGGTAGCATGTGTGCTTTGACCCCCATATATGGAATGAATTTCTTTTCCTAGGCAGACCCTTCTAATGCAATGTTGACTACAAGGACACGAATGCATGAAAGACTGAAGACCCCTGAGGACCTTATTAATGGACATGCATCTCACTAATAACACTGCGTATTAAAAGAATGGGTTAGGTGCAACTGTGCTATTTTCCTGTGTTAAAGGGGTAAAAGGATCTTACCTTACACAACCAATAGGTGGAGAAGGGAAAAAGTCTCAATGAGATTCCTGCCCTTTCTGTCCTTATCTGTCATATCTTCATCCACCTGCTACAAAAAATTTGTTCTTTATGTATTGCAGCAAAAATTAAAAAAAACTTCAGATAAAAAAAGACTTCAGATAGATTGCAGAGTAGACCAATAAGTAGAATCAGGTAGAAAGATCTGTAAAATACAATTATTTTGGAAACTTCAAAGTATTAAAAAGTACAATGTCTTAAAAAATATTGGGATCTATTTTCACCCTGTAAACAAGAACAAAAATCCTTTTGAGAAACGAAGGCATGTAAACATTCCAGTGGTGAGGAGATTAAACTTTTGCTACTGGCTAGCCCTGTTCAAGGGAAGCATTTCCAACAATAAAATATATGACCTTTGATTTTATAGAATGCATAGTAGTTCATCTTGAAAAGTGTAAGTTGGGAATGAGAACTAAAACTGCTTTGTTATCAAAGCACAATGGTTTGATTTAAATTATTCTCCCCAGGAAAAGCGATGAACCACAGAAGAGTGAATGTAGTAACTGTTTGCCAGTTAGATTAATCTCTTCGTGAGAATGATACATTATCAGGATATGGTCCAAGAATAGGTGAATCAAATGTTTAAAAATGCATTAAGAAGACAATGACACTATTTATAGAAAAATGCCTATTTCTTGTTTAATGGTGTTAGGAAAATCTCCTTTTTAAAAAAAATTTTGCAATTTCAGTTACTAGGTTCATCCTAATTCTATAGGAATTTTTTTAAATTTTACTTTTCTAAATAAAACTGACATGGAACCTGATAATTGACCCTAAACCTCAGAATTGAAAATGGTCACGTTGTCTCTTACATAACCCCTTCCTCTTGCTTCCTCTTTCAGGTGCTTCTACTAGATGAATGAAAAAATGTGAGGTTTGGCAGGAAGGATTGGGTCCTGGATTGCTGAGTGTAACTGGAGAGTGAACAGTCCAAGCCACAAAATTCTCCCAGATTCTCTCTACCATTCAAGGGATAGCTACAGTCAGGCTCTGGCCCCTCAGACTGATCAGTGTTTTTTTGTGTCCTAGTCAGTCACACAGCGATATTAGTCATCATAGAAGTATCTCCACCATGTTTTGAAAACCAAAGCCTTAAATTAAAGATTTTTACATTATTATTCAGGATTAGATAGTAGTGTACACACTGACAAGATCTTCATGTGGTGTGAATTAATATTGTATCAGGGACTCTATCAGAGAATTATTTAAACTTTCTGCAAGTGTCCTGTATTACACGACAAGATCAGCACTTCATCTGTATTAAAGGCTATCTAAAATCATATTATTTTTTATCAGTATGTATTCAGGAAAATAAACTGTGTTCTGAAACAGAACGTAATTTAATGCTGATGAATTTGTTGCAAAGAACAAAAGATAAAAGAAATACCTTTGTTACCACATTTCCTTATATCTTTTCTGGGAGTAATTTACATATTAAAGATAGCTCTTGAAGAAAGCAAAGCTTGTTAGCATGAAATTACTTCCTCATTGAAAAAGTGCCAGTGTTAACATTTCCCATAGAAGCAACAGGTGATAAAAGATAACTGTGTATACCAGCTTCATTACCTTTTATTTTGGAGGTATAAGAGTACATATTTCCAGAGGGAAGAAAGAGTACTTTTGTAGAATAAAAGTGTTACAGCCAGAATGTGCAGAGCACAATTGGCAAGTGATGATGATGAAGATTCATCATGTCTAGGCAATTACATTGAAGTGACTCAGGAGGAAGTTATGAATCTTCCATATGAGGAGGAAGTTATGAATCTTCCATATGATAACTAAAAATCACTGAGATGATTTCTTAAATTGCCTAAGATGAATTTTTTTCTCTATTAGACACAAGTCTTACCAGACAAAAATGAACAGAAGAGATCTTTATTGCAGTGTGAAGTAATTGAAGGGTTTTCAGTGGTGCTTCTGTCCTTGTCAAGCTTTCTACTGTCATGAATTTTTGAATAAATGTTGAAGTATATTCTTTTATCTGAAGATTTAAAAAAAATACTACTGTTCTCCAGATTTGGCATTTCCCAAGTTAATTCCTCTTTGATGTTTGAAAAACTTTATATAAAGGGAGAAATTAAAAAATACTCTGTGATTTTAGGCTCTTCTCCTACCCCCGAGTGCTATCACCAATTGCCTGAAGTATGTCATAGGAATATTGGCCTTGCTCCAAGTCAAATGAAACCCTGACTTATATCACCAGGATCTGCATACCTAACCATATCATAAGGGGGTGTATTCTGCTATATGTCAGACTGGAGGAAGGAAGAAGCAGGTGCTCTAAAGAACAGACGCCAGAGATTCACATCCTGTGCCCATTCTCTGTCTTGTTCTTGCTGATGACCATGTCCAGAGGGGATATCTGTATCCTTTTCTTAGATCAGAACAACTGAAATTTATAGTTTAAAATGTNTATGAGGAGGAAGTTATGAATCTTCCATATAATAACTAAAAATCACTGAGATGATTTCTTAAATTGCCTAAGATGAATTTTTTTCTCTATTAGACACAAGTCTTACCAGACAAAAATGAACAGAAGAGATCTTTATTGCAGTGTGAAGTAATTGAAGGGTTTTCAGTGGTGCTTCTGTCCTTGTCAAGCTTTCTACTGTCATGAATTTTTGAATAAATGTTGAAGTATATTCTTTTATCTGAAGATTTAAAAAAAATACTACTGTTCTCCAGATTTGGCATTTCCCAAGTTAATTCCTCTTTGATGTTTGAAAAACTTTATATAAAGGGAGAAATTAAAAAATACTCTGTGATTTTAGGCTCTTCTCCTACCCCCGAGTGCTATCACCAATTGCCTGAAGTATGTCATAGGAATATTGGCCTTGCTCCAAGTCAAATGAAACCCTGACTTATATCACCAGGATCTGCATACCTAACCATATCATGAGGGGGTGTATTCTGCTATATGTCAGACTGGAGGAAGGAAGAAGCAGGTGCTCTAAAGAACAGACGCCAGAGATTCACATCCTGTGCCCATTCTCTGTCTTGTTCTTGCTGATGACCATGTCCAGAGGGGATATCTGTATCCTTTTCTTAGATCAGAACAACTGAAATTTATAGTTTAAAATGTAAATACCACCTGAATTAGGAATACATGAGCACCTGGATGTTTGACTTCCACTGAAAGCCAAGACTTACTCTGCTGAAGCCAGAGGCTTTATGTGACACTACCATTCATTTAAAGCAAAGGACATCAAATGTGTAAATACCCTGAAGCCCTCCTAAAGCTCCACAAGGTTTGTTAACCTCACAATTTTTTTTTTCTATTTTAGCCAGTTGTTAAAATCACCCATTTTTATGCACTCAGTGTTACAGGGAGAGTTTTTTAATGCAGCATAATGCCTACAGCTTCAGATTAGAACAGCAACTGAAGTACTAGATCAGAGCTCTAGTTTCAGTGTGGTAAGAATATTTCTGCTGCACATTTTCACTGCAGTAATGCACATTTTCACTGCAGTAGTACACATTTTCAAGAGGGTAAAAGAGTGGCCTTCTGTAGCACACGTTCTCATATATTGTCAGGATGTTCTCAAGATCATTAAGCTCTGCTTAAGTAGAGCCCTACAACAATTACCAGAAAAGCTCCAAGTAACACACTATTACATATTCTTTCTCCATAGCAATGTCTCTTTTGCTTATGTCACCTTCCCTACTTTTACTGCCTAGAGATTACACAGCTAAATCATCCCTTGCGCTGAAGGGAAAAACATAGTCAGTTCCAGAGGTTAACTCATCATACTATCTAAATCCTTGAGCTCAGGATTACATGAATTACCACCAGGAAGCACCTGTTTCTCTCCAGTAATTCAGCAGTTACTTAGATGTCCTACTTAGACTCAATATCCATCTTTTAAGGTGCTTAAGTTGGAGTGGAGAAATTCTGCCCTAAGCAATTGTGCCTCCTTCTGTCCCACATGCTCTTTCTCACCATCCTTCCTTGTGCTGCTAGAGCTCCAGTAGTGCTCTGGTTATTATTTTTACAACCCTGAACTCACACTTCTTACTTTTAAGGTGACATTAGTTTAATATCTATTCACTTTGAAACTATGCTACAAACCATCTACATATTATTATAGTTGGTCTCTAAAGAATTAAGTTGTTCCATGTTAAATTCCCCACCAGCAGGCAAAGAGGCAATATGTAATAATCAAAGACTACTATTTACATGTTATTACTCTAAAAGGTTAATTAGCCCATGCTGAGCTCCAGGTTGTCACAATGTGGGTGTTTCTTGCATGGCAGATTCCTCTGGACTCTTTCATAACATCGTGGTTGAGTATTAGAATTCTTGGAGTTCCTGGTGGAGAAGACAGAAAAGAGAAACAACCAAGACTGACACTGGACTCAGGCTTGAAGCCTGAGGTGAGAAAATACAAATGAAGCAGTTAATTTGGTTCACATAAGGGAACTTACAGTGATGCAAATGCTTCCGTTGCCATAAATTAAATCTGCACAGTGCTTTGCACAATAGTATCCAGCTCACGCATGCGCTAAAAGTTATGGTAGCTATAAAAAAAAAATCTGCAATGGAAGGGTACAATAAGGTAAAACAAGGATAATTGTTTGGTTAAAATAGGATATGTCAGGCAAAAATAGTTAAGCACATCCTAAACTGGATGAGCGTCTTCCAGCAGTGCCTGACTTAAATTGCAATTAAAAATATGAACAGATATTTGAACTCAGTTTAATTACTGCAAAACAGGGCCTTTTCCTTGTAGATAATTAAATGTGACATTTGAGAAAGCTTAAAAAAATATAAATATTAAGCTAGAATAATTTTTGTGTTTTGATCTCACTTCTTCATCTCAGAAGTACTTTTTGTGTTTTGCCCCCTAAAGCAGACAATTCAAAGTGCTCAGTACAGGAATCTCAATGTTGTTGTTTTAAGGAGATCTTTTTTCTTCATGATTTGCTATTCTTGTGTTTACATAGAAAAGATAATGTTTTCAGTCACGAAAAAGATGTTGTCACTGCCTTGGGGTAGATTGTAGTAAGAAATATTGGCTTGGAGGAAAGCTAGTTTGTTTTTTTAAAAGATTGACTCACTCCTCGCAGGGCCATGCTAGACTGCTGAGCAGGTGCAAGTGAAAAGCTGGCATATTTACACCTATCCTTGTTGAGCCTCAAGGTTCTCACTGCTCTTGGTCAGCCTTCTCAGCACTGTCACCCAGGCATTTCACTGTATGCTGAGCAGTTGCATACAGTTGCGGTAATACACTTTTCTTTGGTGCTTCTCTTGTCAATGTCAGGAAAGTGAAGATTTTGCTCCTGCACCAGCCTGTAGAACATAGCAAACGCTTTATCTTTCTCCAAACAGAGTTGGACACCACTGTGCAACACAACAATGTGTTCACAAACATGGTGTGCAGCACCATGGCAGACTTACCTTTATTTTTACTTGCCATTTCTTCATGGCATCATACAAATAGTTTCAGCCACCCACACTCAGCTTCCTTTTCAGCTTCTTATGACTGTAACTGGCATTTACTCTTTCTGCATTTGAGAGTGATTCATTTCCTACAGCCCACCTGCAGAGCAAGGATTATATCTGTACATTGCTCTGATGGATTATGAAACATAGGATGGGATGCAGCTGTTTAGACCTGGATGCTTTCATGTGAGTTCAGAAACAGAGACTTGGTAATGGGAGGGTTTTGCTCCACAGACAGATCAAGGAGTAGGTTGTTTTTGAGGTTGGGACTCTTCACTCTTCACTCTCTGCCTAACACAAAAGAGGTCTGCAGTCTTCTGGGACTAGATGTTTCAAGAGGCTCTCAGATGTAAGGCTATGGCTAATGAGGAAAAGCTTACCAAAAAGTTTTTCCCACATCTTTTGAAAGAACATAAATGTTTAGGAAGGTTGTAGAGTACAACCCACAGGAGAGTAAAACATCTGATTGACAATTTTTCATGGTAGGTTTTGTTGCACATCTAACAACACCAAGAGAAAGACCTTAGCCAAGGTCCCATACTGTTCCATAATCAAACACTTCAGCATATATACCAATGGGAGCGCAAGTGTTGTCCAAAATTAACCTTGCAAGCTAAGGACAGCTGCTGCTCTCTATCAAGCCTGTGTCCCAGCAAGAAGTACAATTTCTTGCTCATCTACTTAGCCTTTCAGTTTTTCATTCATACTGAATATCTTAGGCTAGGTTGATGTTTCTTTCCTTTTCTTAATGCTCTCTTCAGCTGCAGAACAGGAATCCCACTAAACTAGATAACTTACAAAGTCATTTCTAGGACATTTTTCACACGTTTTTCTGCTCTGCTGATGATTAAAGCAATCCTGAAAACTGGAAAACCATCAAGGGGCCATTGTGTTTCATATTCAGGAGCCATGTCCAAAGTTGGCTTCATGGTGACTTGTTATAGTGCATATAGTGCATACATATGATGAGACATACATATCCATCTACTACTCACTTCTTAAATAGGTAGTCATTAATTTGCCACAGCACATTGCCCATGAAAGTACTGTAGTGACCTACCATGAATAGCTCCCCTTTTTCTCATGAATATGGGCATCCAAAAACACTCTGCATAATCAGCAGTCCACAGTAAGAGATGTAATATCTTCATCCACCTCCAGATGGATGTTGGTGACAATCACTGTGTAAAATTGAGATCTTTCTCTTGTCTATGTAGTGTCTCATCTCACCTCTTTAAAGCAGTTTAGCGTGCACATCAGGAAGCTAGTTTGGAAATGTAAGAAGGATGTAGAGCCAGTGAAAGATTCATGTCAGGTTTGTCATGAAGTCCTGTGGTTTATCTATAACTGTAGTTTCATATACAGCAGGTGTCAACATGTAAATAATAACAATAATTTCAAATGTGCTAGCATTTGCTATGGGTCTTTTAAAAATTAGTTCATTTTGCAATATATTGACATTCAAAAGCCAGTATTCAGAAGTAAAATATCAGTACAATGAGTTGGCTTTGAATAGTCAGGAAAATAGCCAAGTCACATCAACAGTCACCATGAAGAGTAACTTTTCACTTCCTTTAACAAGAGTCAGTGCTGGAAATGGCTCCTTTTGGAAAGCTATACAACCCCACAGTGAAGTCAAGAAGTGTCAATGAAAATGATTTCTCAGTTTGTGGCTAGAGACTACATTGAAATAGTTGTTATTACTTGGTAACTTAAAAGTTCAGAAGTGACTCCTTGAAATAAATTATTTTCACACAGCACAATTACTTTACTTTGTAAGGTGAAGTACATCAGAGATCATTGAACCAGAAGCAAAGATGAAGAGGCATTAGGTTAACAGTTTGATGCTTGCAGAAGACGCGAAGACCGCAAGACACAACTCCTAGATATTTGTTCCTTCCCTACACAGCAACAAGGTAAGAAAATGAACTCAACTCATGCTCAGTGTATTAAGTTTATCTTTTGCTTATTATGTACAATTGAAAGCCTATGTAAGGTAGATTACGAAGCTACCCATATCTTAAAAGGAAACTTTGGTCTTTATCTAAAAGCCAGTCTGGTTGAGTGCTGAAACAGAGAATTTTCTGACTTCTCTTCATGGGCAGTGGTGGTCCCAAGGCCGAAAACAATCATGACTCCCATCAGCATGGTGCAGGGCCCCAGAAGGACTGGCTGAGTGCTGCTGCAGCTCCCTGGTGTGTTCCAGGAGCTTGGCTTAACAGCTCACTGTTTGGAATGAATGAAGCACCAGCTTCTTTCTGCTTAGTATCCTCCTCTCATATCCCTTGCCTCTAAGAGTCTCTTTTTTTGCCTTAGTGGTTGCTTACTCCATGCAA
The DNA here is from genome assembly GCA_013400695.1 of Neodrepanis coruscans. Lineage (NCBI taxonomy): Eukaryota > Metazoa > Chordata > Aves > Passeriformes > Philepittidae > Neodrepanis > Neodrepanis coruscans. The sequence goes on from VYZS01045027.1 coordinate 25,841, forward strand.
CCTAACAATGATGCATCCTAACATTTCTCTTGGTCTGAATGTCCAGCTGACTCCACAAGGCCCTGCAAGTGTTAATGGAAGTAATAACCAACTGACAATATTTTGCCATGAATATACTCAGCTTCATTCTCCTAGACTGAAGAAGACAAAATCTTATAGTTCAAATTCCAAGTTACAACTCCCAGAACTAAAAACTGTTTTTCTAACCTTTATGCAATGACCATCATTTTCATAGTTCTTTTGTATGGAGCCTTCTGCACACGTGGGAGAAACCACTCTGAGGAAGTCCCAGTTTTTGAAGATAGACTCCATGATCTATTTGCAAATATTTTGTTTGAAAAGAAGTGAGTTCAACTCCTTAGTTTCAGCTCTTAGTAGTAATTATTTTCTACAGGATCCACCACAAAGAAATTAATGCAAGTATTGAATAAAGACTTTGAGAATTTAAGCAAAATTAAATCTTCACTTTTTCCAATCCTATTTAAATTAGCTAATTTGAGGCAGTCAATGAATAAGCAACAATCCAACCAAAAAAAATCACTTGGCATTTACTTAAAATACCTAAATGGAAGCTTTCTTGCTAAAAAAAACAAACTTAAGAGACAGAGTTTTTAAAATATTTTGCATCCTCACAGGACCATTTATTCTGATTTTTATCTTGGAATGGTGAAAGAGGTGAAATGTCTTTTGGGATGTACTTCAGAATCAGTCAGTAAAAGGTCTGAGTGATCTGTGCAATTTATCATATGGGTATTAGAAAGAAAGCTGTGACTATATGACAGAATATTCCCCAAAAAGACACTTGTTACAAGGCGNAAAAGACAAAATCAATAAAACAAACAAAAACTCACAAACAAATAAAAACACCACAGAAAATATTAAACTCAAATAATGAAAAGACAGCAGGAAAAAATTCCCAAGTGTGAGAATTCTCAGGATTTATAGCATTCCTTCAAGGACTGCTGCTACTAGCTAAAGGATCGAGTTCCAAGCTGTCTGTCTTCAATTTCACTTCCAGACCAGTCCCACTTCAAGGTTGCCCCACTGAAAGCGCATTTCCAGCTAGCTGAAAAGCCCACTCACAACTGTTTACCTTGGGAGTTACTGATTTCCAGACTGGACAGAGAATTTAGGAACCCACAGCCAGAGACTGTGAAGGTCAAAATTAGGACCTTCAGAATTTTTGAAGTGTCAAAACAAGCTCCGCTTAAACACATCTGTCCTCATCCAGACTTCATCCAACAGCAGTTCAACTCCTTCAGGCTGGATGAGGTAGAAGCAGCTGTACATGCAGGTGCACGCGCTCACTTCCAGCCCTGGAGGGATGGAGCTTCTGTGAACCA